>WOGR01010878.1:0-10758 GCA_015342045.1 Leptinotarsa lineolata
TTGAGACTGGCCTGAACGAATTGTTCATTTAGATAATTTGATTCAAAGCCAGTCTTCAAGTATGCCCACGTACTATAGCAATGAACGTTTTTTGTTCTTATACGAGGTCTTGGGCCATATTGATATGCAGTTGGCTAGTACATCAACAGGCAGATGGGGCGATGACAAACATGTTGTTGGACGTCCGCTTCTGCCTAATTCGAGGAATGATACTCTGAAAGGAATTCGATTTTACATTATCGGAAATCATCGACTTTAGGTTGATGATAAACACTACCTTGCACTGACGAGTGGCCAAACAGCCCGAAACCGGTCTGCAAGTGTGTTCCAATAGTTAAAAATCGATTCCGGAACAGCATATGCAGGAATTACTTCTGTGAAGAATCCTGCACTGACACCTGTTGGATATAATCCAACGGCCTTCGTGGTATTAGCCAGGGGAGTAGTTGTATTCTGATAGGTGTGAGTCCATTAACCTACTGTGTAGGTGACTTGAGACTGGCTCGAACGAATTTTTCATTTAGATAATTTTACTTGAAGCCAGTCTTCAAGTATGCCCACGTACTATAGGAATGATATAGATATATCTCTATTTTCTTTCAGCTTCTTCAAATCTTCCTGAAGTGCCTTGAATACTTAATCGAGATCTCCAATTGCTTTTATTAGCTCCTGACAATTATCAACAATCATTTTCCTTGGGAAGTGCTCCTCACTCTTATAGACGGGACCTTGTATATCGGTGAATTTGGAATATTGTTCTTTACTCATACCCAAATATTTGGAATGAAAATACTTCTGACAAAAAAGGCACTGTATGCCAGGCGATCGATCGTTAAAAGTTTTTGTACACTTTTTGCAAGCAGACGCCATATCAAGCGGGGTTATTCTCTGTTTTTATGTGGAAAATTTGGATAACTAAGTTCCCAATGATGTTTATTATATACGAGATAAACGTGATCTCGAAAAAACGGATTCAAAAGGCGATGTTTTACCACTTATTAACGTAAATTTCACAGAGCTCGCAAAAATACGTGTTACTTGAGAGTTATCTACTACTATAAATGCGTAATATCAAAACTTTTCAGTAACATTTGAAATTCACCACTTGTGAATTTTTTTTGATCAACATCACATACTTGATCGTGAAAATTCTAAATAAAGTGTTTTTATCGTGAAGCTTGAAGACATTGTTTGCGTGAAAAACGCTTTGAATGTGTGATTTGAAAGTGAGTTGAGAAGAATTAAATAATAATTATCAAGAAATTGACTGAAGTAATTCATATGAATTGGAAAAGAAAATTCTTCGGGCCATTTTCATACAATTAATTCATTTTTGAGTGGACTTGACCTATTAATCGCATACTCTTTACACGAATAACATAAATTTTCGATGTTGGCGTTTATACTAGGTCAATAAAACGATTACTTGCATTACTTGAAGTTATGATATTAATTGCTTCTTGAGACTTTCCGGTATAATAATTCGATGTTGAAACACTTCATAATGAGATTTTCACAGGACAAAATAAACCTTTATGCATTAAAATTGTGACTAAGTCTCTCGATTATTCATCTAAAAAAATATGTAATCGCGAAAATAAATCGTGTATCCGTGGAAGTGGAATTTGATCAATTTCAAGAACAGGATTAATCATAATTTTGAAATCTCGGCATGTGCGAACGCAACCATCTCTTTTTATTACTGGAGCAATGGGAATTGCCTCTCTTGGATAATCAACTGATTTAAAAATTCCTATCTCAACCAATCGATCATTATCATTGTTTACTTTATCTCTCAAACCATAAGGTAAGGGTCATGCACGTATCAAGTCAGGAGAAAGTAATGCATCATACTTTTTGATAATCTCAACATTGGTATGAGTAGTATAATAGGCTGACGCAACATTTAATTTGAATAAATTCATGAAATCATGACCTAAATTTTGTAAAGCCCCATTTTTTATAACAAATGTATCAATATCGAGCCACATCATTATAAAATATTCTGACTTGGAAATACCTAGTGGTCTCATATTATTTCCATTATTCCATTATTGAATCAAATTCATAACCGGGACTTAGATTTCGCATCCTTGCAGCCCAGTCGGCGGAACTTTCGTAAGTTGATTTCACCAAATTGTATAATTTATATCGGTAGGCAAAAACAGACTCACTATCCTTGAAATAGTCGTTGAACAAAGTTATCAAATCTTTATACTCCTTCAGGTTTGTTGGGCACTTCTGTAGTCCATTTACTGTTAAATAGTTTTGTATTCTTCTGATAAAAATGGTCCAATCACTAATTTTAGGATCAAACTCTCTAATATGTCCTAAATTAGACATTACGGGGGTTTGTTGTACTATCTCCGGTACCTAATTACTATTTACTTTTACCTTGTCGCCAATGCTATTTATGGGTTGATGAGGGAAGTTAATGTGAACAACCACTTTCCACAAATATTCATTACTTATGATGAACAGACATTCATACAATACAACACGATAATATATGTGTGCCTTTTGTATCGCAGATACACGATGGAATAAAGTACCTAACTAAAAAAACTATATAAAACTGAATGGAGGAAAGAATCCAACTACGTTAAATTTTACAGGATGATACCTAGCAGTTAAATTTGGAAGTATGCTGTCTTCAAATGAACAATCGATTGGAGTAGTATACCAATAAATTGATGGATGTAGCCGTTACTCCATGGTAGGAGATCGTCATGGAAAATGTGAAAACTTCCTTTATTTTTATACCACTTGTATTTGTAACTAACGTTACTGCAGTTTCTTCCTACCAGGACATTTTTAAACTAATACAATAAACTGAGATCAATTCTGTGCCTGGCTTCGCCTAAGAACACACAGTGGTTTGTAAAATTTTTTGAGAATCATCCATCAGGATATGTTCCAACGTTTGAGTTTTGCCAGGTGAAATCATACAAGCATAAAAAAGCGAAAAACATAAGAACCATTCAACCATAAATAAAATAAGTAAAAAAAATGTTTATGTTTAACGGTTTTATTGAAGAAAAAACGGGCTGCACTCCGGGAGTGCCGGCAGAAGTGGAAACTTAAATCTTCTCTGAAAAACGAAGATTATTCATTATTATTTTAGTTCATTCATTTTCATTTGAAATTATTTGTTTGGTAAACCTACACCGCACTTATTGTGCTATGAAAATATATGTTAATTATATGAAGTATAAAAATATTACAAATATTACATATGTAATGTGTAAGTACATATTTATCTATATTAATAATTTCGTCAAGCAGTACGGTAGACCCGATCGAAACTTAACCTGAATAATAAAATTATATTAATTAAAAAAAGAATTTGACACCCATTGACATATTTTTTCTTTGCTGACACTGGATGACATCTTGACTTTTGCGGTTTTTGATTTCCTATATTTATTAAACACAATGAACGGTGCTATATAAATCTATGCCTTGCTCTACCTTTAATATTCCTTGAGAACCGATAACTGCACCATGGATGCGCATAGCATGCTGTAATATACACGCACATTCACACAAGCGCCCTGCACCGCCTAAACGAAACAGTAGGCGCAGGCATACATTTTTGCCGCGCGGTAGAAAGAGAGGGGGATACTTTCTCTCCTACGCCGCGCCGCCGGTCTACTCTCCCTCCGTCTTACGAATTTTCGATCAGGTAACGTGTCCTGACGTGAGTTTCACATTTTTTACCCATCATAAAAGTACACAACGCCGCTAAAGAAGTTTTCACTTTGAGAAAAAAATAATAATAATTTAGATAAGGTACTAAAAGCTAAAAATCCTCCGAATTATTGTTTAGCTTTTAGTACATTATCTACATCATTATTATCCATTATTTTTCAATAAAACCGTTTAACATAAAAACATGTTTTTACTTATTTTATTTTCAAGGTTTTAGTTTCTAATTTTGTTATTATCTACCCTAATACCACACAGTTCTTGGCACGTTTTTACCTTTTACCTTAACTTGGGTGGTGTATTGCTTACGAGACGTATAATTTTCAGCCACCCTAACGCCACACAGCCCTCGACACGATACAAAATCATTGACTTGGGTGGGAGATCCATTTTTGTATCCCGATTCGGAGTTGACAAAGTTCTTTATATGATTATGTTGGATTTGCATCTTTTTCATAGTGTACTACTATTATAGTACTTGTCAAGCACTGTGATTTGATACCCATATTGAGTTAAATCTTCTTCTTGAAGATGATCACTTGGTGATCGACACACGTGTCGAGGTGTTAAAAATAACGGTTTGGTGTTGGGATAAAACTCCAGTAAG
Organism: Leptinotarsa lineolata; assembly: GCA_015342045.1. NCBI lineage: Eukaryota > Metazoa > Arthropoda > Insecta > Coleoptera > Chrysomelidae > Leptinotarsa > Leptinotarsa lineolata. Next base: position 4,316 of record WOGR01010878.1, read on the forward strand.
ATTTATTACTACACCAAATGTTCCAAAACAGTGCATCACAAGTACATATTGAGGTAGTTGTGAAATAATATGTAATCCGCCAGTTTGTGGCTGCGGCCATCTTGGATTTACAATGACACAGAATTTATTAAATTGTATTGTCATCAAAACTAAATGTTTGTACCAAATATCGGATCAATCTGTCAACAGGAATGGGTTCAAACTTCAATTACTAAATTTGACCCAAACAAACAGTGCAAGCTTAATAAAACAGTTTAAAAACAAGAATAAATTGGAAAATCGACAACCTTGGAATACATTGAATATTTAGAGGTTTGATTATATGCGGGGATGAAATCGTCTTTGCAGTGTTTGGCTGCACTGTAACACATTGGCTCGAGATGGCTACTGCTGGAGACAGCCAGAGTTACGGATTTCAACAATCAGAGGAGTCTAGTTGAAGGAGTGTAAACGAAAGCTTCGATTCTTCTCTAATGTTTCTGGAAATAGGATTTCAATCAGGAGTAAAAAGGTTTGGTGCGTTAAACCCTATGGTTAAGACCTTGTATATTGTCACTTTCCCTATTGAAGCAACCATTGGAAAGAGTAGAAAATTTCAGAACTTTGACATTCCGATTTCTTTTTATAGTAACAGTTTAAATCTAATTTCAATCATTCATTATTTTTATTCATTTCAAAGGTTAGGGATGCAAACCCCTATTAAAACTCTCAAGTATCTGTATTCCTTATTTTATTGGTATGCTTGAAGTGTATCTTATCTCAGTGTAACTAAGTTGATCTACAGTGACAAGTGCTAAAAGGAGTACAGTATTTCTAGAAACTTCTGTAGATGGCTTCCGAATACAAGCTTTCAATTCGGTAACCCTTTTAGTTTCGACTTCTGAGGGTTGACGTTCGTCAGCTGGTTAACAGAACGAACAATTTTAGAACAACAACAACAACAATTTAAGAACTTATAATTGAATCCAGATCTGACCTCTAGATCAAGAAACGAGTAAGGAAAAACGGTATGTACATCATTATCAGATTCTGAAATATGGACTTGACCCATAGTTGATGACGCCATATCCAAATTAAGATTCCAGAAAGAGTAATGAATTTACCAAACAGCCATAATCAGCAATAGAGTGCAGTTTAAACAAGTTGAAGAAGTGTTCTCCTGTTCCATAGTACTAGTGCAGACTTTGCTCCAAAAACCATTTTTTGCTGTGTAAAACTATGTAATGGAATGATGACGATAATGAAGATGAACCTGAAAGACATACTCATACATACGTATTGAGAAAATAATTATGTTGAATCAAAATTGAAACACCTCTTTCATAGTGTACATAGTAGGTGTCAACCCATTTATTGATTCCATTCAATTTAAGATCACAATAAGTCGTTCTCTATAGAAATTGAGGATTTTTTTATTTTCTATTCTATTTTTCTAATTTAATTTCATTTTTGACATTATTTTTGTTTCAACTAAGTCAGCCGAATATTTCGACTGGGTTATTTTTGTATAATTTTGTTATTTCATCCATTTTAATTTATTTTATTTCTCCTTCCATAGATTTCAAATCTGTTTTGAGAAATGGAAGTCCGAACATATAACACTTTACCCATTAGTTTATATGTTTTCTCCCAACCCAAACATAGTCAATGTGTTTACACCTGTATTATTTGAATACGTATCTTATCCAACTAACTAAAAATTGTTCTAAATTGTTCGTTCCCTTAACCAGCTGACGAACGTCAACCCTCAGAAGTCGAAACTTGTGCGAGCAATGGATTGACGAGGCCTTACCTTTTAACGTGCGATTACCCGGCACGGTGGCCCCGGCAAGGAATCGAACCCCGGTCTTCCGCTTGAAAGGCGGTTGTGCTAACCTCTACACTATCGAGACCACTAATCTTCGAAATTCATTTCTGGTCGCTTCTAAATATTCATTACAGCTGATTGACAATCAATTTATTTAAACAAAATTTAAGTGAAAGGTAACGATTATTCACATGAAATGTCTTTAATTCAGTTTTATTCACCTCATGTTTTTCATACGCAACGCTGCATAATTGAAGGCGTGAACTGATTCATATATCTTGGTTGCCTGAATAGCTGATACTAAGTTGATTTAACTTGACCTCAATTTGCATCCATTGGTCCCCAATTTGTAATTTTTATTCTCTACTCTCTACAAATATGACTGCGAAGACGGTGCACAATGAAATATTTCATTTGAATAAATATAATAAGATGTTGAATAATGGTTGGTTCACATCCCAAACTCTTACTTTATGTTTTATTTTTACGCTGACAGAGTTGTCGCGATTAGAATCAACGGTAGCGTTCATACCATACAATGTTACCTTCTCTTTCTCGAAAGACAGTTCTAATGATGAGTCAGCAAACAAGACGTAATATTGATATTATTATAAGAATATAGGCTTTCACGGCCGGAGTCATGATTAAAGAGAACAAAGTAGCAATCGTTTCGTCTGCTACTGCGGCAGACATCATCAGTGACAGGTGCGTTTAATGCGAGGACGAAGGTTATATCTCGCATTTTTTACGCAGTGTTTTTAGGTTCATAATCTTCCAAAATCTGAAAAAATTGAAAGCTAAATCAATAGAGAATCTACTGAAGTTCACCCCTAAAAAATAATGCGTAATGTAAATTACTGAAGGGTTGAATTAGTCAGTAACTTGTATTCATAAATTTTGCCTACAAATTGAAAAAGTCAATTGAAAAAATTAATTACTAATTCTTAGCTTTCCTAAGTGTTTGACGTTTCGGAAAACAATTTTTTTCCATTTTCGAAACCTGAAAGATGTGTCTGTGAACAGTGAACTGAACTGTAGCGTGCTCCAATATATCTCATATTTATACGGTAAAATTTATCGTAAAAATTTCCTTATTATTCTCAACAAGTGTACTGTAAGGGACCCTAGCGAGTGGAATAATGTTCGATGCCTTAGAGTTATGCAAGGGCCTAAAAACATAATAATCAACATTGTCGTCTCTGAATTGTACGTTTTGGCTGGTTCGCCAATATCAGCTGGACACTTTTTGTGAGCACTGACAAAAACAAGGATACAAACAAACGTTTTTCCCTTTCTACTTATTATTATCGCTTGAATAGTATCAGTGGCGGGGCATACTTATTATAAGTTCTAATAAGGATATCTCCAATAAAGACATTTATGCTTTGTTGACGAAAGTTAGTAAAGACGCAGAGGAGAGCAAAGCTGAGATAAAATCAATGAAGGAAGAATTTCAACTTCGTGTCATCGAATTGGAATTATCACTGAATAATTTATTACCTGAAAAAATTTCTTTGAAGACAAATCTCCAGCACCTTGACAGACGCCAACGGCAAAACACCATTTTAATTTTTTGACACAATACAACTTCCACTTCTGTTGTGGATTTTGTTATACAGGTTTTCACTAAAAAATTGAAGGTCCCACACTGACTAAGCACGAAATAAACAGCTGTTTTATTAACCGTAAAGACTACATAATAATTTTTTTCTCTACTTGTCATTAATTTTTATTTATTCTCTCTTATTCTTTCATTTTTCATATTGTATTGGATTCCATAAAATTTTGTTAAGTCTAAACGATATTTAAGATAGCATATTCGAATTTAAAGTCATTATCGACAGGTTTTGCACAATTCAGTAACCATTTGCTCAATGAGAGACTTGACATTATTGGCCTGGCTGAAACCTAGCTCAATCATGACATAAACTCGGACATATTCAACATACGAAATTATACTCTCATTCGTGCAGATAGGAATGGCCGAGGTGTAGGTGTAGGTTTCTACATATATATAGTAACATAAACTATAAATATATTTTTTCCCAAATATCCTAATTTTTCGAACAAATTTGGGTTGATGTTGAATTTAGAAGTTGAAGTTATATAATAGTTATCTACCGTCCTCCCCAAGATAATATTCTTCAATCTCTTAACCAGTTAGAAGATGCAATTGGAAATCTGCTACCCAGGTGTGACTCTCTGACTATTGTTGGAGACTTGAAAATGGGTCTACTCCTTCCTGATAAACGTTTTGAATATTTCTATGACCTTCTTAATTCCTTCGAACTCCGCCAGTTGATGACTACTCCTTCCCGCCTTACATCAACATGTCGGACTTTGATAGATATTCAAGTGAGCTTCCAGGCAGACGATATTGAATCAGTAGAGACTCATGATATTCAAGGCATTCCTGACTATCTCATGATTAGTTGTATAATTAAATCAATCGACATTCTGAAGCCCATTAAGTACATCTCTTATCGAGACTTTACTAAATTTGACTTTAATCTTTTTCAACTGGATCTCTATTTCAACTGGAACCATATTTATACTTTGGAAATTCCTAATGATGCACTTTCTTTTCTGTGTGATAATCTTAGAGCCCTTTATAGTCAACACACTCCAGTTAGAAGAGTTAGAACTACTAGATGCCGAGCCCCGTGAATGACACCCACTATTGAAGAAATGATGATCAGAGATAGAGCCTTGACCCAATTCAAGCATACCGGACTAGCAACTGACTTCACTTATTACAAAGACATACGTAATTATACAACTGAAGCCATACGATGCGAAAAAAGAGCTTATTTAAATTTTGTACTCCACAGAAAAAATGCAAAAGATAAATGGAATACCCTTAGATGTCTGGATATTCTGAGAATCGATAAAAAACCCCACATAATATTGATAATCCCTGGTTTTTGAATTTTTATTTTCTCAATTTCAATCACGTCACTAAAACTCCAGAGCAATCATCTTTACTTCCAGTTTCGCGAGACAGACAAAGACACCTTAAGGAAACACCAGAATGCTATCACCAGTAATGCTACAGGATCGGATCAACTATCTTTACGAATGTTGCGTTATGTAGAAACTACTCTATTTGACCAGTTACCTCTGCCAGAGCTCTTTCAATATTCTGGGGCAGCTGTATCCTAGTCGTGATTTGTTATCTACTAAAATGAAACTTGAGTTGTTTAAATCATTGGGGATTTCTAAATTATCGTATTGTGATAGTATATATGGTCCAGCACTTCTACAGGCTGATGCAGCTAAATTAAGAAAAATTTAAAATTCCTGCTTACGTTTTTCTCATGGAATACAGAAATTTGATCATATTAGTATGAAATTTAAAGAAATAGGATGGCTCAAATTAGATAACTTCCGAAAACCCAATTAACTTACCTTGACGCACGAAGTTTTAACATCTGGCAAAACTATGTATTTCCTTAATAAACTTATCATGTTTGGAAACCTCAATATGTTAGTTATTCCCAAATACCCAAGTGCACTGTACCAACGTTCTTTTTCATATTCAGCACCCAAATTTCATAACATTCTTCCCAAGAAGTTTTGGAACTTCTCTTTATATAATTTCAAGAAGAAATTAAAAATCTTACTTCAGTCACTGTAGATTTGCTTTCAAGACGAACCTGTATATGATAATTATTTTCGCAATGATTACAAATAAGGTGAAAAATATATTTGAGAAATTTAGTCATCAATTTAATTTACTTTTTATACTTGTATACTTTTTGATTACACTATTATAAATTGTTTCAAAATAAGGAAATTGAATATTTTTGAATATTTTTGATTCTATACACGCTAATTCTCAAATATTACTCGTATAGTTTTGTCTGATTCATTTTTTTGCAAGGTTCAGTTGAAAAGCAGCCTAGGCTGATACTTCTCCTTTTCGTCGACACTTAATTATCATTCTGAAATTTTCTACTTAATTTTTATTATGTTGATGAATAAAGATGATTATTATAATTCACTACAAAAATCTCGCCCCAAATTGTGATAGTTCTAATTTCTTTTGACACAAGTCAAAATAATAAAATATCCAGATGTCACAAAACGCACACCCTTGATGTTTTTTGTGAATTCAGTTCGTTACCTGCTAAAAGAATATACGCGGATTTTTTGAGTACTCTAATTTTTCCACGAGTTTCTTTGGTGATGATTTTTGTTTTTGTTTTACTCCATTCTATAGCGTGATTACCAGATAATTTAAGAATATATTCCGTTAACCCCGATCTTGTCATCTGTCATCGGGTTATATATTTACGATGTTAATTTTTTCTCACATCTAAGGGACTTGAGGTTTCACCTATATAACTTTTTCCACAGGAACAAGGTATATTATAAATATAATCTTTCGTTCTTTCAACCGTATTTTTGAGTTTAGGTGTCAAAAGAGATCTCAATGTGTTTTACCAATTTCACTGAGAGCTCTTCCCACAAACTGCTCTGGATATGCGTTTTGCTCCAAAACTTTTTTAATGATAGTTATTTCATCATTTCAAGCATATTCACTGCTGAATTATATGCCATCTGGCAAGCTTTGAGGTACTCTGAATCAGTCGAACAAAGTACCATTATAATATGCACAGAGTCATTGAGCTCC
>WOGR01010879.1:0-10758 GCA_015342045.1 Leptinotarsa lineolata
CGATGACGAAGTAGTATTCAGTCCAACTGTAGAAAGTCCTTCATGACTAACCAATAATCCTCTTTGAAATGACGTGAGTTGGCGTATGTAGTTGTAACATATGCCCTGTATTCCAAAGATCGTGTGTTCAAATCCCATGTACCCTATACTTTTTTTTATTATCAGCACTAACGTTATACAAAAAAATTTGTATGATACATTTGTTAAAACTGATTTTATTTTGCTCGTTAGTTTGCTCCACTTGCTAACGCTCGTTTTGCAATAATCCCCACTCACAAAATAAAATGTCATTTTCAACACTTGTAGGTAAAATGTGAATAACTATTTTTCCACAAAAACGACATTATTAGAAAACTTGACGATTTAGGTATAGGGACATGATATATCATTTCGAAGCATTTTTCACCATCTTTCAATTTACAGGGGGTTTTATTTGAAAAAATGAACTTCTGACTACTTTTATGCACAATGGAAATAATAGTAATTTTGAACGCCCTGTATGACATGGAGTCAATTTCTTGGTGTTATTTAAATATGTCGAGTTTATCCATACTATCATCAAAATATCAACTTTCCATGAATTGACAGTACTAATGTACCTAAATTCAATTAAGGCTATGTTTTGGACCATATTTAGCACAGTTAATTTTTTATCTCGAAAACAGATAGAGATAAGTATAGAACATTATCAACAAAAAAGTATTAAAATACTAAGGCGATTTCAAAAATGTATTAATATACAGGGTGTTCTATTTAAAAAAGTATAGTTGCTAGGACTTTTTGATAGAAGTGGCAACGCTGCAATGCTGAAAATATTTTAGATCGATAAAACAGGTAAGGAAATGTGAGAGGTGGAATTTTCAGAAAAATCATGTGTTGCGCTTTCCAGAAACGTCTAACCTACCATCGACCGTGAGTCACGCTGTATTTCCGATAAGGTTACATTAGCAGTGAAAGATAAGAAAATATGTGCCATTCCATCACTTTGCACCACTTTGTTGACAGTGATGTCGATGCCAAATTCTGACTTATAGTTCTGCTAAAAACTTGTCAAACAATTTGATGTCAATATGAATACTCACATACTTTGACAAGTTTTGTGAAATTAACCAGTAACATATAGTGCGACAAGTTTCAAGAATAACTAATAATTAAATACAAATACAACAGTCAATGATAACGATAATTTGTAAATAGGTAGGTATTCTTCATTTTTATCACGATAAATTCTCTACTCTGAACAAAGTTCATTCTATTTGTTTCAGTAGGTGAATTAGTCAGAACGCTTCAATAAAAGAATGGTCATTGAATATTTTCTATACCATTATTTCATTCAATTTATGAAGCTATGAGAACTTTCATATGTGAAGAAAATGATTTTCAACATATTTTTAAAGGTTTTTTTGGGAAATCCGAATACAAAATATAATTTATCGCTGATATGGGTTTTTGAGAATCCAATACATTGCTTTGCTGACGACAGCACACTTGTCCCGGCTGCGGATGCACATCTCGACCGCCAACAGGAGGTTGCATATCTTAATGGGGATTCCGAATTGGGGTGGAAGTAACCAGGTTAAATTCAAAGCCACGAAAACCCAGGCATCGGTTTTCTCTAAAAAGATTGATGTCTCTGAACCGGATATAATAATGTCAGGACAGACAATTCCGCTTTCTGCTTCGATAAGTTTGTTGAGGGTTAAAATGGACACCAATATGCCTTGACACAATCATGTTACTGGAATTTCAATGACTGCTTCTCAAAAGCTTGGAACACTATTCCGAACCAGAAAACTGTACACACCTCAGCAAATTTTGATGCATTATAAAGCTCAGATCAGACCTTCTTTGGAGTATTGTTCTCATGTATGGAGCTCCGCCTGTAAGCATACCCTGAAGCTGCTGGATTCCAACCAGAAAAGAGCCATACGTCTGATTGGAGACACAAAAATCACTTGCAACCTTGTTAGTCTGAAACATCGAAGAAAGGTTGGAGATTTGTCTCTCTTCTATAAATACTTTCACGAGAAGTGTTCAAGGGACTTGGCAAATTTGATTCCATCAAGAGCTGTACATATCAGAAATCCGCGACGGACTGTGGCTGCTCATCGTTTTGCGGTTCAACTCAGTACACCTTGAACTTCACTGTTTAAAAACTCTTTCATTTGGAGAAGAGCGTTCTTGTAGAATAAACTTCCTGAGAACGTTTTTCCAAATGGATTTAATGTCCAGCATTTTAAATCCAATGTGAATCGCTACTTTCGGACAGGAACCGCTCTTAGAGCGCTTTAAGGTTTATCCTGTAGTGCTCGTTTTTTTCATTAAAAAAATAATTTTTTGGCGTGTGTCGAATTTACGAAAAGAACTAATTTTAGCGAAATCCCTATAATTTTTATAGAAATACTAACAGAACTCGAAAAAAAAAAAAAAATGACTGGAACGTCAAAATCCTTAGATTCTTAAAGTGATCCCTGCAAGTATGAACTTTTTGATATGCCAGCTAAAATACGAATAATTCGCTTTTGGGAAATAAAAACACTTGCTGATGAACTAGATAATCCCCCTTGTGATGCACTGTTTGGAACCTTTGGTGTAGCAGAAAAAGTCCTGGATCAAAGGTTAAGTGTGTGTGGTCATTGGATTGCTTTTGAATAAAAAATGGCTGACGCATGCTTCATAAGGTCACATTTCAGGATTCATTGCTTTCTTGAAATTTTCTTCTAGAATAGCCACTTTAAAACTGGAATATTGACCAGGATACTTTGAGGTTAGTTTTTCACATAGAACTTCTGGGAAATGCTGCTTCAATAAATCTGTGAACGATCCCTAGTGGTTGACTCATCCACCCCAGAGACATGAAGAATTGCGTTCTCTGGAACACCCCGTAACGTATTGTTTTCCTTATTATTTCCGATCATGATATGCCCCCTTCTATTTTTTCTGGACTCGACTCTTTTCCAGTCTTCCCATTCAACATGATTTCCTTGAGGAGGTTTTTCTGTCTTTCTGGGATTCTTGTGTGTATCATCTGAATGAACTTGTTTGTCAGACTGATGCATTACCAAGTAACTATATAAGTTGATTAATCTTACTGGAGTTTTATCCCACAACCAAACCGTTATTTTCAACACCTCGACTCGTGTTTCGATCACCAAGTGATCATCTTCAAGATGAAGATTTAACTAACTTCTAGATACAAATGTTGTCCTATTTATAACTCAGATACCTACCTATATTACTTACCTGGGTAACAGTGTTGCCAATCTTCTGATAACTCAAATGTTATTTTAACAGGTTATATAGTAAACTATTTGGAATTGGCTGACTATCGTTATTCATAATATTATGTTTACTTATTTCTAAGTTCTCATAGGCATCTAGATGCCTGTTGTTAACTCGTCTAACTAATCTTAGTGAACTAAAGTCTATGGAATGGTTTTGTTGCAATATATGATGGGCGACTACTGATTTTTCTGTTCTTCCATATTTTAGGTGTGCTAAGTGTTCTTTATAGCTTATTTTAATAGATCTTCTAGTCTGTCCATAATATTTTGCATTGCAGTTTTTACATTCGATTTCGTAAATTCCAGACTTTTCCGAATTCTCGACTCTGTCCTTCAGATTTCCTAACAGACTCTGTAGTGTATTACTTGTTTTGAATACCATCTTCATACCCAGTTCCTTGAAAATCTTTCCAAAGTTCTACATATATTGGTGGTATGGAACTGAAATATATTTATCTTGGTTTTCGCCGTTTCTGAAAGTTGAGATTTCGTTTTTCTTCCTTATGATATCCTCTACAATACCCCTCGAGAAACGGTTACTGTCCGAGAAGACATAGCTGAGCGATTCAATTCGTTTTTTATTGATAGTATACTAGACATCAAAGCTATTATACCACAATCAGTTGATTAGTCTAATCACAGGTTTCCAGTCATTATTAGTTCCATATCTAAATTCAAATTGGTTACATAAAATGATCTAAGAAATAGGTGTAATTCCAATTTCATGAATAATAGAGCATTGAAAAGTATTTTTGAAGTAATTGGTCATATAATCCTCAACTTGGTCAATTGTTCCTTGCCAACTGGTCGGTTTCCCCAAGAGCTCAAAGCTAGTATAGTTAATTCCTATACCAAAAATTAATAACACAAATGAAGCTGTTAATTTCAGACCTATTAATACCTTTCCTGTCATTGAAAAAGTTATTGAACTAGCAGTGTACGGTCAAATTCGCGAATATATTGAGATAAATAAACTCTTCATGAATTTTCAGTCTGGATTTAGAAATAAGCGCGTGAAACAGCTTTACAGCTCACTGTTTCGAAATGGAAAAAAATTATAGATGAGAATAAATATATAGTTGTCATTTTCTTGGATTTCAAAAGGGCCTTCGAAACAATTGATATTCCAACTTTACTCGATAAGCTGGAGTATATTACGGTATAAAAGGAAAGGTACTTGATTGGTTCAAGAGTTATCTCTCAAATCGGTCCCAACGTACCAAAGTTAACGGCTCACTCTCAAGTGTGAAATATGTTGATACAGGTGTTCCTCAAGGAAGTGTACTATGGCCCTTTCTGTTTATACTCTATCTGAATTACATACAAGTAACTGAAGATTGTGAATTTATTAATCTGTTTGCCGATGATACTCTGTTGGCTGTAAGTGATAAACAATTATCGCAAGCAGTTATAAAAGTCAATCGTATTTTGGATAAAGTATCTGTATTTCTCAATGTAACTGAACTCAAGCTTAACTGTACTAAAACTAAAGCAATGGTTATTAATTATTACAACTCAATATAAAATCAGTCGCATCGACATGGCGTCAGTTATAATTAAAATTTATGATGAACCCATTGAGATTGTTCAAAAAATCAAATACCTCGGTTTCATGATTGATAACACATTGAACTTCAAAGATCACTTCCAATACATACACAGTAAAATAGCAAAAAAACTATTCTTCTTTACCCGTGTCAGTAGCCATCTTAGCTTCCAAACATGTGAAACAGTCTATAATACGATAATACAACCCCACTTTGTATACTGTGCCAGCTTATTATCGTTATTCCATAGTAATAGTATACAATCCTTGCAAACGTTTCAAAATAGAGGAATGCGAATTATTTTGAAATGCAAGACTCACTCCTATCATAATTATGCATCAAGTCTTAGATTGGCTCTCACTTAAGGATAGAATTTTCTATTCTTCTATGATTCTCATCTTCAAAATATTATCTGGTGAAGCACCTTCCTACTTCAATCAGTTCATCACATACATTAGTGAAATTCATGATTATCCAATACGTAGCCATACTGATCTATATGTTTCTCGTACCCATTATTCGCAATCTATGAACTAAGTTTTTCATCGTGGTTTGCTAGAATTTAATAAGCTTCCAATAGAGGTCAAACAGTCTTGTTCGGTGAGAAAATTCAAGGATGCTTTGATTGAATATATAAAATCAAAATACTGAATATCAATAGTTTGTAACAGTGTTGGCATTTTAAAATTATTACTGCGACACATCTATTGCATACTTATAGCAAATATTTGTTTGTTCCATTTATTTATTGACTTTTTGTTGTTAGATGTATATTTATTCATGTTTGTATTTATTATGGTTATCAAAAAAAATCTCTGTTTATAGAAAGATAAATCATATCAAGCAACTTACTTGTATATGTATTGAGTTATAGTTTATTTTATAATTTAGAATTCAATTATGATTTGTAGACAATTTCTTATTTCTTATATGTATATTAGGTTTCCTATTTCAATAAACAGGTCATAAGTTAAAGTTCAGTAACTGCTTAAAAATATCATAAATGAAAAAATCTTTTCGTTGATACGTTTCTGTTATTGATTTCAAGTGATGACACAGAGAACAAATTTTGGTTCTGTGAAAAATTTGGATGGCATCTAAAGCTATTTACGCCTAAACTTGACCAAGATTCCAATGGGATGAATTTTAAGAAAAAACTGCCGCAATACGAAATAAAAATCATTTATTTATTGGTATAAAGGTTATTCATTTATAAGTCCCAGTGTCACTTGCAAGGATAAATTTAATTTAGATCAATTATTGTATGCTACCATCAAACACTTCTTAAAAACGATATTAAGTAAATATTGTCAGAGATTCATATAGATTATGTAGACTAGCAGATTTGAAACTGAAAAATGTACTCACCATTTCGACACTTGACTATGAATGAAATAACGATGAAAAAATATAACTAACACATCTCAACACTATCAATATCTCGAAATGAAATTATTCATAGTCCACAGACGATTACCACAAACGCGATTTCCATGAACCCACCGGAACGTGATTCATTAGATCTCATGCAGAAGAGAAAGAACATGAAATGAAATAATAAGCGAAAATAGTTGTGACATTCGATTCACTCTTTTGTTTTCAGAACTACCGTCGATCGGAAGAGATGATGCCATAGCTGATCTGGCACTGAGAAACTCCTGCATTCACAGAACGAGTATGTCCATTCGGAGTAATAGTCCAGCGAAATTATGAAGTATTCCCAAAATGTCGAAACTGGTAAAACTACAACGTGACTAGAAAAATTTTTTGGGCAACAAACAGTATTATTACCATGAAGTTCTAGAAATCAAACATATATGAATATGTGCGTGTCTGAGTGTAGACACTCCTGAAGAAGTATATTTTATAGCGAAACACTTGTTGCGTTTTTGTAAAACCGTTTAGTGCAAATCTCACAATAAAGTGTTTTTTGAATCAGGAATCGGCCGATTCCTTCACATATTTATGTAATTATATAGATAGATAAATATGAATACTAATTTTATATGGAGTATTATCCAGGTGGATGAATTAGAAGAAAAAAATGTATGAAAAATTATGTTATTGAATTTGATGTAGGAACTGGTAGGAGTGAAATGTTCAGAAATCATATTTCTTATCATATTGCTTATCAAAGTTTTGGAGTAGAAAAAAGTTATTTTCATTATATTTCATCAGAGGTTCTGTTACTACCCAAAATCTGCTCAAATCAGTGAAGTATTTGGTTGGTTGAATTCAACAATTGAATACAAATAACTGTTTTGATTTATAACTTATAACAAGAGGCCTAAGTTAGAGCTCTGTGGCACACATGTGCTAACCAATAATAGTATATTTGAATGTCTTGTATTCAATAAATTGCTTTATGTCGAACAGATATTACTTGAAAAGTAGTATTATGGAATCCGTGAAAGCCATGTCTTTGAACTTAGCCAGAAGAATATAATGATCAAATGCTTTCTGGAAATCTAGATAGATAATATCGATTCGACTTTGAGATTGGTAATGCAAGACCTATGTTGCATAAAACCATACTGATATGTTATTTTTCACTTGCCGAAAAAATTGTTTCAGAATGCAAATTTCAAACAACTTAGGAAAATTACACAGTATCGAAATTGCTCGGTAATTTTGAAACGTACTACGATTCCCTTTTCAGAACGGGAGTAGTTTTCCATTGTAAAGGAAACCTGAAAAAAGTTATAATAATATTGAAAATCAATTGCAGTGGTTAACATAATGCACCAATACAATCCTTAACGATGAAACTGGGAATAATATGAATACCCGCAGTTAACTCTCTTTCGAGTTTTTGGGCGTCTCAAAATCTTGCGCCTCCCATTTGAATTCAGCTAAATAATAATTACCATGGTTTTCATAGTAATATTAATATTTTTTCATATAATTAAATCACTTAATTTCTTACCCTTGCCCAAATGATTGGTAGGGAAAATCAAAATTAGTATTCACCATTAAATACTTTTGTCTTATTTAAAAAAACAAATGATTGTATCAGTAATACTAATTATAGCAGATTTATTTGTTTGTTTTGACTGATTTTTTTTAATTTCACCTTCGATTTTTTTAATCTGTGTGAATAGTCTTATTACATTCTATAGCTTTTTGCCTTTTTAGACTACCGAAAGCTCAAATTATATTTTGAGTGCAATCATTGAACACTTGAATTTGTTGAACATGTGCCTCAGAAAAGAATCTGCATCTGAATCTGAACAACGTAACAAGTGTTTTTCAAATTGTAGGAGTAGTTGGAACAAAAATCATTATGAAAACACTTTTCCCACATACCAGAACTAGAGCACCATCTCTCGAAATGCATTTTGCTAAAGAAGTAAGCGTCTTCAGTAGATCACTGTAACTAATATTCCTTACAACCCATAACTTAGGTTTTTGGTACCACCTACTAGTACTATATCGATTAAATGAATGAACATCATCTGCTGTTACTAAATACAATAGTTTGTGAAACAATAGTAAATATACACGATGAAGGAAAATGTACCCCAGAAGATTGCATTTGAATGAACTCAGTGTTGCAGTGGTGCATGCTAGGCTGAACCACAAATGCGATGCTGGACTTCCCTGTCCTTAAAGGGCAAGCCTGAGTAAGATCGATGACATCTCTTACGAAGACATTATTTATGAGATCGACAGAGAACTAACTTAATCCTCAAATATCAAAGATAAACGAGGCTTCCCTAGGGGCATTGACGATCAGTTGCAAAGCCAAGCTTCGACATCGACCGCCGACAAGATTCGTCCTGTCTTTCACTGCAAGGCAACTAACTGAAAGGCAGAGCCCAAACACAACGCATTTATGATTCAACACCAGACAACGCTGCTTTGAGCGACAATAGGTGTTATCAGTGGTGATGACAGCTATGGCTGAATCACAAATGCGCTGTTGGACTCTTGGACTATGATTTTCAATCAGTTGCTTCGCAGAGATAGTTGCAGTGAAAGACAGAGGACGAATCTATTCGGCGGTCGATCTCGAAGCTTGGCTTTGCAACTGATCGCCTTGGGGAGCCTCGTTTAACTTTGATATTCGAGGAGTGTTCTGTCAATCACGTAGATGGCGTCTTCGTCAGGGGATCTGCCATCGACCTTATTTAATAACGACTACTTGTTATGATCTTTCAAACGCGTCTAAAAGCCTGTTGTCGATAGGCAATTTCAACACACTCAATACTTATTTTCCATTTATATCTTGATAATGAGAAAGTAAGCAGAAACCATTTCAGCGTTGCTGAAATTGAAAAAACTAGAAATAGTTTTGCGTTTTTTAGTTTGAAACGCCTGGCCTTAGCAAATTGTTTTTTTGACTGGCTGATAGTGTCAGAATTGTTGAAATTTCGTTAATTGAAAATCAGAAGAATAATTCACAACACAGGTCCACAAATGGAAGTTGCTCACTTATTTCATGAAAAATTTCAATATTTGCCACCTATATGGCAAGGGACCATTAGTAAAATAGAAAAGTAGATTAGCAAGCTTGGATATGTAAGGCAGTTAAAAAAAGCAGCTGCCAACGCAATACGATGATACCAAATTGGTTATTATGCTTAAGTTATGCTCGATATTCTCTATTCATCGATTATTCGAACAAAATAATAAATTAAAATGCATTACTTTGTGGTACAAACTCAGGGGCTCATGGAAAAAGATTTCGTATGTTTGTGAACAAATGATGGCAATGTTGGAAATCAATATGATCCAATTAAAAAATATTTTGCTTTCTGATGAGTGCACCTTTACACTTCATTCAAGAAGTATTTACAGCACTACTCCAAAATAACCTGATTCAGCAAACACACAAGTCCTAGGGAGTGTGATATGAATTCAGATGATAAATCACCACCCCGTTACTCAATCAATGTCCAAATTGGTGGATAGGGAGGCGAGGATCGATAGAGTGGTCGGCATGATCCCCTGATCTACGTCATTAGATATGTCAAAAGTATTGTGTACAAAACTGAACCCCTCGGCTTAACTGACTTAAGAATGCGAACAATGCTTGCGATAAAAAAATATTTATGATTATTATGTTGCCAAGACGTTCCCTGTGAGTATTTTGAATATCCACATTAACATTGATATACTTTTGTTGTTTACATTATTGAGAAATAATCAGTTTCATTTATTAGTTTCCAAGTGTTGATATATCCGAAACAATTGAAGATAGATATAGGAAGGACATTGTCACTTTATTGTTAGATTTTCACTGGATAGTTTACAAAACCGCAACACGTGTTTCGCTATACAATAGCTACTTCTGATTTCATATTGACTGAATTCTACCTTATTACTGTTTTACTGAACTGTCCAGTGAAAAACTCACAAAGTAGTGCTTGAATACTTTATGGATTTTCGTCAAGTATCGGCAATTTCGATTACATGTTCTAAAGAATTGAAAAATTCAAGTTGTGTTTCGGTGTTTTTGTTGAAAACAATGTTAATATTGATAATTAGTGGTAAAAAAATTGTAAATTAACAAACGCGTTTTTTTGCATTGTTAATTTTTTTTAAAAAACCTTTTTTTTAATCATAATTTTTATCAAAGACTGAGATTCCAAAAAAATCAATTATGTTATAAACCATGCATATGTTTACAACAAATTTTCAAACAATAAGCGATAAAAATAAAAAAAATTATGCAGTTTACGATAAAAAAACATATTAGTAATAATAATAAAGAAAAAAATTTTTTCCCATTATTTATTAAACTTTTTCATTTAGAAATGCAGTAAATTGTTAATAAATAACTGAAAAATAATAATTTTTTAATATTTCGAAAGGAAATCGATTCTTAACACTAATAATCATAGCTCTACGAAAGGAAAAAAATTCCAAACTTATAGTTCGAAAAATATCACACTTGCAATATTGATGGTCGAGTGATAAAAAAT
>WOGR01010880.1:0-10756 GCA_015342045.1 Leptinotarsa lineolata
TTATTACGCTTTGGTCAAGGATGAAACGGACTGGCTTAAGTTTGACGATAGTCGTGTCACAAAATTTTCTGCTGATGTTTTGAACTCATTGAAACCTCTGGAGACACCCTACATTTTGTTTTATGAAAGGGAGGACATTGGCAGATCAAGATCTTCAGATGATCTGGTGCTGCAGATTTTTCCGGGTTTTTCTGCTGCGGAAAAATTAAATTGGATATTGATAATGTTCACCTTCTGCGGTGATGCGATTTCCTAACTGGTCTTGAGTATGAATTGGTATGTCAATATTTCAAGATGACCATACAGGAAATAATCGTAAGAATTGTGGTTTGGGATTTTTTATAGCCATGCCTTTGTAATCTATCAAGGGATTATGGTGATTTTGTTCTTAAAATTCCCGCGCTGGACCACCAGAATGCGCTTGCGCGCTGTCTTGCATAAATCACAACATATCACTTACTGAAATGAGAACATCTTCCCATTTTAGTCTGCTTGCATGTGGTTTTTGTTCAGGTTTTATTTACCCTCTACTCCAAAGTTGACCTTCTACCAGGGTTTTTTCACCTCTGATGACACATTTCAGAGGTGAAAAATATTTCTTTGAAAGTAGATTCAAAACAAACACTCGTCCCAAACACCAGTAGTACAATAGTCCTCTCGACGTGTGTTTCACTACCCAAGTTGGTGTCTGCATAGAAATTCAAAAACACCAAAGAAATGAAATAGTAGGTTGACCTACGGAGCGAATATTTGGTGATTTTCTTTTTATTTGTCAAGGAAAAAACACAAGCACTACAGGAAATCCTCAAGACGCTCTATGATTCAATATCTTTACGAGTTCAAAAAGAACTAGAAAAAATGTTTTGTAGAAAGGCAAGTGAGGTGGCATTAAATTGAAACGTCTTTATCGATTTGACTTGTGCCCTTATCTTTTATGTAATAAAAAAATGTTCTGTATTTTATCGTAAGATAGGCACGTTGCGTACGGCAGCTTTTCGTCGGTATGCACTATGTGTTTCGTTCAATAAGACTTTTTGAATATAGTTATATTTCAGTAAATTTTTTATATTA
Source organism: Leptinotarsa lineolata (assembly GCA_015342045.1). Lineage (NCBI taxonomy): Eukaryota > Metazoa > Arthropoda > Insecta > Coleoptera > Chrysomelidae > Leptinotarsa > Leptinotarsa lineolata. The sequence continues at coordinate 1,072 of WOGR01010880.1, forward strand.
GAAACCTAAGTTGGCCGCCACAGAACCATAAAATAAATAGTATGTAATCTGGTCGGCTGTGTAACCTAATTGAACTGAATTCCTTTATTTTAGAATGAATTAAATTAAAAAAATATCGGAATTCCAATGAAAATTATTATATACAAAATACAGGCTGGAGAATTAAACAAAGGTAGAAATTAAAATCAAAATATGCTCCAAATTTGTCATATAATCATGTAAAAAATATGAGAGCTGAATAGTAGATGTAAAAAGAAATGCGCTTTCACTTATCTGAGGAAATATCGAGTGAATAAAAATGAGGAAAATATTATTTATAAAATAAGTGTCAAAAAAATAATTAGTGGTTGTACCAAGAATTACCTCACCAGAGTACCAATACTCAGTTTAGGTTTACACTGTAAATGGTGATCATTAAGAAATAAATTTTTCATGTCAAAAAAAACAATATTTCTGAAGAATATGGTTTCTTCAGAGAAATGAAATAATTAAAACTAAGTTTGCCTGTTAGTTTCTCGGTGAACTGTATTTTTCATCTATCTGGAACTCAACAGACTTGAAGCACAAATTTTCTCATCATAGATGGACATGGAACATCGTATGGACATGGACAATAGACATTATCGAACTGAGCGAATGGAAAACCCAACATTCGGCCAATTAACTGTGAATATATCCTTCGCGGCAACTAGAAATGAATATCCTTATTCTTCCCTCTTCAATGATTCCCATCAACTTCTGTAGGAAATCTTCTGTAGAAAAGCTATTGTAGCAAAAAACCCAAACCAAAAAAAATTTCCCAAACGAAGGGTTACATTAACCAAAAAAAAACAGCTAGAACGTTACTGACAAAATGGCGTGGCATCCTGGAAAAGCGGTTGTGGCTCAGTAGAATCCTCAGAAAGTGCAGCCTCTCATGGAACTTTCAACAGTCTTCATAAGATACTATATCCGAAACAATCATTCAAAAATTTTGAAGTGGCTCGCCACTTAACAAATCCCTTCACCAGACTCCACTGTCCACTTCTTCCCCAAGAGTGGCCTTTCCTGCTCCTTGCCTCCTGAACCAATCACCTACGGCGCAAGTCTCTTCTGAGGAATTTTCCATAATAATTTTGGCAACACCTTAAGCGTGACTTTCGGTTTAACGAAGGAGAAATTCACCAATCTGTACCAGGAATCAATTATCGTACATCGTCAAGTAACTTCAATTGAAATTATTGAACGTTTCATTCATGGATATTTCATATTAAGAAATTAAAAAATCAAATCTCGTTTTTTTTATCAACTGAGATTACTTTTGGTAACATAAAAAATAGAAAATAGAGTAGGTTTTCATAAACGTTACAGACTATTTACAGATAAATGACAAAAATGATATTCACAAAATGACGAATCTATTTACATATACGTACAAGTTGAATTTCGTTAAGAAACGGGAAGTCGGATTCAGTTGAATGGATCTCAGATCGAAGATTGGCTCGACGTAGATTCATTAGGAAGGTCTTACGTAAAGGGAGTAATGGGCTGGAATGGTTATGCCGACAATAAAAAGAGCGGTTCTGCTCTCCCACAAGGAGCTTTAAATTGAACTCACCCCGCCTTACAGGCACAAGAAACATGCATCAGTTACCAATCCAGTGGGTCGCTGATTTAAATACGTTGTGGATTTTTATCAAGTATCGGCCAATTCCATCACAAAACCATACAAGTCCAATCTGACGAGTTTCAAAAGCAGAAATATCTTGAAGAAGTATATGATGTGACACCAAGAATCTAATGAAAGTGGTAATAATAACGAAGAAACGTGGGTTTTTGAATTAGACAAAATGTTATTGCTGCAGGAACAACAGGAAGGCAGTGCATGGTCTCAGATGTTAACATCAAGAAATCATGGAGAATGTACCAAAGTGAAACCAAATTTTCATTTCCACAGCATCTGTACTGTAACAGTACGGCCTCTTACACACGGGACCTCTTACATTTTGGCGCCTCTTGGTGCCAAAATGTAATGAGTCTCCTCCTCAAAATGCAAAATGATAAGTGGGGGCTTCCACAAGAGGAGTGAAAACGGCTCTTCCTAGTTGACGCTTCATAATTGTTATCATGGCAGACTACGATGTGAAGCTATCAATCAGTGGTCTGCAACCGACTCGCTCTTATAACTGAAAGTCTCGACACGTATAAGGACCAAAATGAAGTCGTAAAAAATGGGGTGGAAGTCTGCAAAGTACTCAACGTAGATTTCACAACTTTATCCCTCCCATTTTTGATCGTTAACAGTTCTGTCGTCGAGGTTTATGTCGACGGTTAGAGGAGTGGCTAGAGCATTCAAAACCGTAAAACCTCGGATTAGAGTATTAGTGAATGAATTGATATGATCGATATGGGATATTGTTTTTTAAACTATAAATTGCAATGTTTACCCAAAATTACCAAAATACCACGTACGTGTTACTATTATATTTATTTTTTTAATATCTTACATAATGGTCGCATATCATTGCAAACGTTTCATTTAATTGCCATTTACAACGATGTAGTAACATGCCTCCGTCAATAACATAATGGAGAATTTCTACACTTTTTAAATTAATAAAAATTACCGGAAATAATTCGTAAAATGTTGATTTTTTTGTTTTTCGCAGTTCACCATCTTTAAATACAGCAAGTGGATATGGTGCAAATTCGTAATTCATATAAATTTTAAGTTCTTCGTCGGTTTTTTTAAAAACACAAATACGTTGTCGCTCCGCTCTCCCCTCCATGTTTTCTACATGTTCGAGATCCCTACTGCTATTTTTATACACAGGTATCTTTGAAAAATGGTCCTAAATGTCTACTCAGGTAAGATTCAACAGATAAATAAAAAAAATTACTGTTTGAAGTGAAAATATATGGTCAAACATTAATTTTTCAAAATAATTTTTTTAAACAATGAAACAATGGAGTGCACAAAAAAAATTTGGGTAAACATTGCAATTTATAGTTCAAAAAACAATATCCCACATTGATCATATTAATTCATTCACTATAACTCTAATCCGAGGTGAAAACCCCCAGGCGCTCCACTAATTTGGTCCCTCCGTGAGCGGCACAGATTCTGCCGTTGAGGGCACTGGTCCTGGTCTTGCCGTTGACAGGCTTTGCTCCACTGTAGACGGTGCTGGTCCCACCATTGATGGCCCCGCTACTCCATCCAAGCCACCATCACTTTGTCCATCGGCTTCACTCCCACTCTCCGGATCATCAACAGGTCCTCCTTCATCCATAAAGTCAGCATGCTGACTTTCCGACTCATCCCATCCCAAATCATCGTCAGATAAAACGGCGATATCTGATAAATCGTCCTCTTCTATGAGAGACTTTTGGTTTCGAAATGACATTATCTGAAACAAAGAAAGTATTTATCCTTTCTGAATATCATCTAGACGAATTTCTACCAAAAACTATTTTTGTCCAAAGTGCATTTGTCGTTGTGTAGGTACATGGTTTTCACAATATATTTTCTAGGGAGTATGAGAAACTTTCAGTTACTAACAGAATTCTATTACAAAATGTAGTATTTATACTTACCGAGAAAAACAGAGTGAATCAGATAATCACAATTCCACTAAATGAGAATAAATAATCACGTGATACTAGTTACACACACTCGCTACATCGCCATGACATGACAACACATGATTGAATTTATAACTTCTAACAACGATCCTAGAGCGCGCTACTTATATAAGTTGAACGTTGTGGGTGTACCCTACACGGTACAAAAGCAGCAACGTCGTTCGTCTTTAATATTTTGCGATTTGATGCTGTAGAAACTAATGTACCTGGGTAGGTACAATTCTGGTGAAAAGGTTAACATCTGTATCTGCTGTTTCATATAGTAGGTGCCAAGGTTGGTTTATTAGGTCAGTACTGAATCTGTCAATATCGATATGTGATTATTGTGATTATTGAATCTAGCAGTGAAGAAGATGCACGAGATGATCGAGTTCAAAGTAGTCACTGATTGCAATGTCTTACGAACTACCTCAATCAAGTGAGATTTGATACCCAAAGTAGGTCATTGGTGGATGATAACACAAGAGTTTACGTTCCATGTTGAATTTAGACCAGGATCCCGAATGGCACATGTTGACGATTGACAAACCTCGACTTCTTTAGGAAGTCGAAGTTCGTCACCTACCTATTATGGCAATAAATTTTACAGAAGGTGACTGGATACCAGCAGTACAGTTAAACGATCCAAGATGTAGATATATACAGCAGGTTTTGCTTAGTAAATCTAAGTATAAGAAGGAAGAAGAAGTACATAAGGAATATACGCTGAAAAATGGCAGAATATACAAAGTAATGCCAACCGGTCTCAAATGTGTTGTGCCTAAAACTGGAAGGTACGCTGTTACAGTTTACTGTCATGATTTGCAAATATGAAAAAGTATGTTTTTAGACATATTCGTTGTTGCTTGAATTGTTGCTTCAACAAGGTGCCAACCGGTGAGAAGTGCGGAATGTTACATTCAACAGAAAAAGTCGCTATACCTATTCACATTGATCATCTAGGTCCTTTTGTGGAGAGCAAGTTAGATAATTTCTACTTGATTGTATTTGTGGATGCTTTTACCAAGTATGTGTGCTCATTAAAGCGGTCAAGAGTACTGAAGCAGCTTCTGTAGTCAAGTTTCTGGAGGAGATATTCGAAGCCTTAGGAGTGACATGGGTAGTGCGTTGATGACTGCAAACTACAAAGAGTTCGCCCAGCAGTCTGGGGTGGAAGTTGTACATAACCTATGATCAAATAGAGCGATATAATCGTGAGATCCTCTCAGCTCTGGCAATTATAAGTAGCGACGAATAAGAATGGGATCAAGAATTCGACCGAATAAAATTCGGTTTAAATTCTGCAATACACAAGTCTACACAATAAAGGATACACCAACTCATGTTCGGTTATGACCCAAGAGGCATGTGTGACTCTTTTCTCACTAATGAATTAAAAATTTCTGATTCCAAAATTGATAAGCCAAAAAAACCTCAGGAAGCTATTGATCAAAAAAGTGTCAGAAAAATCAGACGGCTAGATATGACTGAGAGAAAATAATCATTCGAGTACTTTGTTGGGCAGCTAGTTCTTATAAGACGTACAACTGCTTTCAACGATGGATGAAGTAAAAAGCTTCTACCAAAATATAGTGGACCGTACGTAGTGGCAGCTATTTTGGATCATGATCGGTATCTTATTGAAGGTATTCCAAAAGCTGACAGGTTTCAAAAACCTCATAGCGAAATATGTTCACTGGATAAGATTGAGCTCTCTACTACCCGTAGGGACAATCTCGAATGGGTCATAGTATAGTTCTAGGATGGTAGGCATTGATTTTCGGAAATGGCTGACGTTTGTGCCTTGATCTTTCTCTTGCAGGGGTGTGTGGAAATTATACTGAACATATGATAAAAAATGATGATAAAACATATAGAATCACAATCTTGACAACAATGTTTTCGTTTCAATGCAATATTTCTGAGAATTTGGTTTCTTTTATTGTGGAATCAGTACGGAGAACGAACCACACGTTTCACAGAAGTATCTGGTAGATGGAGGGCAAAACGTACAAGGAGAAGGAAATGTTCTAGCCCAAAGAGGGTTTATTCAGCCGGAAGTCGGTCAAGCACAAGATGTGCTACACAAAAATGAACACACTCAGGTACAAAATGAATAGCAAAACGTTGCAAAAGAAGCAAGCATTCTAGCCCAGGGAGGGTTTATTATGATGCATGTAAATTGATATATTTTCGGAGTTGATTCGGTGTAAAATTGGAAGATTGGATCTAACAATTGAGAATCTTTCTTTCTTTTGAGGAATATTTTGAGACCTCCTTGAAGAATCAGGAATTCACTTTTCGCAAGGTTTAGGTAGACTCTTTCGATAGTCCAAAAAAGTACTGACTTGCACTTCTAACACTGTACATAATGATGTTCGACATCGTTCGGAGAACTGAAGCCAAATTTCAGACCCTTATTCAATAGATCAGATTATTTCTAATCGAATGAAGATCTGTTTGAGAAGAATCTTGAATCTTGTTGTGATTAGTGTTGGGAGTGCAATTCAGCAGTGATAAGGAACAATCTGATCTGCTGAATAAGGCTATCAAATATTTGTAAGGACAACATGAAAGTAGACGTTTCACTTTTACTTATATTTAATGGCAAATACCCATGACCCAAAAATAATACAATACTTTCGAGCACTAAACAAACTAAACTGTTCAATCCCTCTCCAACTCGCCCCGGTTATCGCTCGATGCCTATTACCCATTACATTTTTTTTGTTGCTTGACTCCATAGACGTATCGGCGATTCTACTACGAGGGTATAAAATCCATACAGGGCTTGAACCATAGCGAAAAGCTTCCAACATATTGTTGTGGTTAGTGTTGGAAGAATGATTCAGCACTTGATTGATACATCGGAAGGGTTTGCTCGGGAAAGTTAATAGGAACAAATTTTCAATATCTCAAAAGATTGAGAAAAAAATGATTTCTCTCCGAAAGCAGACGAAAAGAATGAGATTTTACTGTTGTAAAAAATATGTGATGGAATCGACCGATACTTGAAAATCCATAACGATTCTAGAAACATTTAATTGTAAAATTTTCACTCAACAGTTTTACAAAAATTTGATACGTGTTTCGCTATACAATAGCTTCTCCAGGAGTGTCCATACTAAATCACAGTTAGTTAGTAGTTGGTATCCGCCATAAGCTTTGGCAAATATAAACTAACCTAACAGTTTGCAGAGAAAATCCAATATGTCAGTTTGTCATGTTTCCTCGTTATTTACAGGAGTTTATATAGCAAAAACTGTTGAATATTTGTGTGAACTTCTGAGTATCAATTGTCCCACTACCGAAGTAATCACAAAAAATTCAACTAGTGAAATCTGCATTGAACAGATTTGTTTTCAGTTAAACAACTATCTCTACAGACAGCACGAGGGTGATGAAATAGGAAACTACTGTCTTCTTTTATAGCCAATGGGTTCATGAGAAAATATGAATTGAAAGCTGTAAATGACATAGATTACTTTCCACGGATTCAAACCTGATATATGGATGATTTATTTGGGATTTTTGAGAAAAACAAATCCAAGTTGAGCATTTCGTTTCGATTCTCAACAACACATTTCCAAATAAAACTTTGGAACTGAAAAAAATAGAGAGTTATCATGCTAAAGGATGCTAAAAAGTTACTTGTGAGTCGAATGGGAAGTATCGTGTAAAACCTCAGGTTCCACGTATTATGGACAATACGCCAACCGATTATTGGGTGGAATCCTTCCGTAGGGATATCTATGATCATCCACGGCCATTATACCTAGATACTTCAGCCCTAGCATGAAACAAGTTTTCCCTAGAGAGCCTGATACCGCCACAGATGATATTCGTAAAGTCCTCATGGGTGCAGAGAATTTTGCTGCTCCCGGTCCAAACGGACTCAATCTCTATTCGTGGAAAAAACTACCAACCATCCACCACCTTCTGTGCAGAGTTCCCAAGTCATGGCTGGAAGAGCAGCAAATTCCGGATTGGTTTATCGAGGGGCGGACCATTCTTATCACCAACAGCGAAGATTCGTCGATTCCTAAGAATTACAAGAATTTTATATAAACGAATACTTTCCGCAGTTGATCGAGTATTTGAACAAATATATGAACAGAGATAGTCAAGAAGCGAAGTTGCTGGCTGTAAAGAAAACCCGCTCATGATAGATGTATAACGCAGGACTCAATACAATATAAGCGGTAACCTTCTTATGGACTGGATTAATAACCGCCAGGCATTTGATAGGTACAACATCTCATAAGCTTATCCTACGTTTGTTAAGATTCCTTGTAGTACTCGACGAATAGTGAGATGCCTTGAGCAACTGATACCATTCTGGATGACCCACTCAATCCTCTTCTATTCTACACCTCACTGTTGCCATTATCTGTTGCTCTCAGAAATATTAGAGGGTACAACTTTGGCACCTCCAAAAAAAATTATCTTAAACTTCATGCCTCTGGCGAAGAAGATCTCTATCAAACCTGAAGTACATGCAAGCTATCGGAAAGAAATTCCGGTTGGACAAATGTGCAACGGACCATCTCAAAAGAGGACAATGCGGGGATTGCGGAGAGACTGGGCAATTCCTAGACGGAAGCATCCGAAGAGACATAAACTCACCTCGGAGTAAAACAACGCCATTCACAAGAGGTAACAGTAGCTTGCCGCACTTAGACAGAGATCTAGGCCGGACAAATGCAGAAGGTGTTGGACGTGGTCATTGGTTGCTGATGCTGGCGCACCACCGCGAATGTATTGGAGCTTCAGGAAAAGTGCCGGACCAGGCCTACTCTCATTAAAAATAATATGTTGAAATGATTGTTTTGCATCTTTCAGAATTTTACAACCTGGGAGTCTTAGAGTCCTAGGTTGAAAAATCGAAATGAATTATTTTTATATGATGAGACAGTAAGCTGAAGCTTTCTAAAAAATAAATTTTCGTTAGCCCATAGTTATGGTTCTATATAGGAATATGTAATGAATGAAATGAGTTTTTTATCCAACTAAATGTTTTTGGGAATGGCTATTACTGTGTACCTTCTGTATGCTTTTGTGAATGTGATATCATTATGAATTTATGTTATCTCGAATTAAGTGTTTCCTCTTCTAAATTGTGAGGAAAAATGTTTTTGATGATATGTGCTATTCTATGTTTGAGGTTACTGTCTGGGGTTTTTCATTTGACTGCAATTTCTGTTTCGATGCCTGAAAGTTTTAGGTTTTTCGTTGAATCAAGTGTGACTCAATTAGAATTTAATGAGTCATTTGATTTATGGTTCAAGAAAAAGTGTGTCGGTTAGGTTAACGAATCAATTGTAGAAATAATGATGTGAAAATTGTCTGCTGGGGATATGTGACGCCTTAGATTCAGTAAGAGTATTGTATTTGTGTTTTTGTGCAATAAATTGTGATCGAATGATTTTCATCTCTTATCTAATATCAGTGTCAAAAATGTCAAACTCGATGGAATTCAAACTGTGTCTTAGTTTTGTATATATTACTTTCAGATAGACGTTCTTGATATTTCATTTACTATATTGGATTGTCTTCTCTTCTTGGAACCATTTTTTCTGTCCATGTTGGGTACTTGTTTCTGCTGAAATGCTTTTTAACAGTCTTGTGTTTTATGAACTTGCAGGACTTAGGCTCGCAGAACACTTGTTCTGCGAGCCTAGTTCAACAGATGAAAAGTTTTTGCTGACCAGTAAGGACACCAACGTTGAGAATTTGTTTGGAAAAGCAGCAAATGTGTTATCACATAACACTATACTATCGATATATGAACATCTTCTCAACATCACTTTTCCCTCTGAATATGACAGTATTCACTATCTATGACTGTCGGTTAGCTGTATTTTGGGACATGATAGGGACAGGCAAACATAGGTTTTATGATATGCTTTATCGAATGGAATTATGGCGTTTTTCCAACACTTCTGGTTATAACAGAAGTTAATAAAAAAAAGCAATTCATTTCCAACAGGAGTACCCAATTACAGGAAACGCTATTATTACAGAGTATATGAAATAAATAAAAGTAAATACTGATACAAAGTATATATATAAACATTCATAT
>WOGR01010882.1:0-10755 GCA_015342045.1 Leptinotarsa lineolata
CCGCATATATGCTGTCCAACAACGTATTCAGCCAAGCTAGCGTAGAGATACGCAACGTATGGAAACCCATGATCAAAGAGAAAGTGGCCAACTCCCGTCAAACGGTCATCTCCCGCTAAACCAGTGAAGCGGAGAGAGGAGATAAGTGATAAATAAAAGGAGGGGTCAAGTGAAAGTACTCGAAAGACCCATAAATAGTCATCTCTCGGAAAAATTTGTCCAGTCATCACGCGAAAACGATTGTAGATACTAACAATCGAAACGTCATGAAGTAACGTGGTTTGAAACCACTTAAATTTTATTTATATTAATTTATTTTTATTTTATTTATTCAATGTTTTCACTCGTATTTTATTTTATTTTATTCCACTGTGAATTTTTTTCAGTTTTTTGCTTAATATATTTGTTAGTTTTAGCTATTCTTTTAAATTTCAAATGTATTGTTTCTTTCAGGGATTTCAAATCATTTTATATAATATTAGACAATGGAAGTCCGAACTGATGAAATTCATCGCAAAAGTATCAATATCAGCAGTTGTTCTTTTCATATTAATGTTCATAAATAATAATAATAATAATATAATACATTTGTAACTATATCTATTTTTCATAACACAACTTCTTTGAAAATTGAATAATTATGTTTTGTTTATTGCTATTCGGTTGAAAAAAAAACGTTTTAAAAATACTTTTAACACTAGTGTTAAAAATATTTTCAACACGCTACTTTGTAAACATCATTTTTTATTAATCTTGACAACCATTAAAAATTTCACTATCAATGACAGTTATACAAAAATTACCTTTTCATCACTGTTTCTCCGTACCGCTATATTTTCGGGGAGTGAAATTTTGTATATAGAATTTTCAAATATTTCAAATAGGACGCCAGCCGCGGGGAACAAGGCGCATTCAGAAAAAAATTAAGTTAGCTTTTCATCACTTTTTTCCATACCGGTATATTTTCGGAGGCTGAAATTTTGTATGTAGGTTCGTTTTATAGTGTAGATAAGCAATAGGAAAGTATTTTTAAATACTCCAACTGGGGCGCCAAATGCGAGGAAAAAAGAGCGTCCATAAAACAAAATTATCTTTTCATTACTGTTTCTCCACGCCCTCAAGTTTCCGGTGAGTGAATTTATATTTAGTAACAGCATTACACCCGTGCGGAGCCGTGGCTGATCGCTAGTATATAAATTATTGGATACAGAAATTTCGTCCTCAAATCTACAACTGAAAACATAAAAAAATTCTTATGAATTCAGCAATATTCTCCAATAATTCAATATTTGATGATTAGAAATTACTCAATTATTATTAAAGGTTTCCGTTAGATTACTTACAAGATAATTTTAATAAAGCTGTATTAAAAAGGCTTTTAATTCCATGTGTGTGATCTCACTCACAGCGACACTTTAAATACGCTCAGGAGATGTTTCGCCCCTAAGATTAGTCTGGCAGCTCACAAAGTATATTAATAATAGCCCCTTAGAAATCATAGATGAAAATCATGTCTCAGACTGTACTAAGGTTATATTTTTTGCTTTCGATATTTAAAGTGTATAAATACTGCAGACAAAAGGTGTCTGGCAGTATTAATTTCAAATTGTTTACAATATTCGCTACAACATACGTGAGAATCCTTCCTCAGACTGTGAAAAGTGAGTACAATTCCAACGCATCTGTAAAACCTGATACCTGAGAACTGACCATCGGCTTGAGTTTTATATTTCCTTCAGAACATAAGTAAGTAAGGTAAATCCTCAAAAAATCAGTTTTTTTTTAATTTCCAAAAATGCCAAAGAAAAAAGTTGCTCAGTTTCCAATTTTATACCCTTGCTTGAAATTTGGACTACTACTTTTTCCAATTTTTTTAATTTTCCGAATCTTTCGCTTAATCGATTCGAACGAAACAGGATTTAAATTCCATAATTTTGATGAATACGAGACTTCAATGTCATATCTTGCCCAGAAAATACCCGCACTGGCCTGTTACCAGAAAAAAATAAATACATCTCCAGAAATTCGTCTTTCTTATTGCAAAGTTCATCTAGTTTTTTCATTTCATTGTTAAACTGATTCGGATTTTCAATGTGTGGACGTTAATATGTCAGTAATGGAATGAACGTATTTCTCTTCATTCTCATGATATAAAATTTCGTGATTTTAAACACCACAAGAGTAATGCAATATGTCGGGAAGAAAATAGTAGGTACTGATCAAATCGAAATAAAATTTTCCTTTAGTAGACTTTTGAAACAAATCTTTAGTTATGGTTAATGTTAAATTATTGCTTCTAATGAATCGAGATGCTTTGTGTACAGATTTTCGTACATTTATATTTCACAAAGTTTTATTTACAAAGTTATCCACACAAGACAAAGAAGAAATCGTTATTTTATGTGGTGAGAATGTGCCATGTCGAGATGTTGCTTGTATTTTCAATCGCCGGCATCCAGGAAGAAATATTCACTTTAGTACCGTGGGAAGGATATTGAAAACATTCAAAGAAATTGGCTCTGTGAACAATCGTTTCAAGAAACCACATAATCCAATGAAGTATAATGAAGAAGAACAACTCAATGTTTGTTTGAGCGTTGTTGAAAACGGAAAAACTAATATTAGTGAAGATATAGCGGTTGGCAGAGAAACTGTGAGAAGAATTTTGCACAAATGGAAATTCCATCTTTATAAGCCAAAGTTCATACACAGTCTTTAAGAAAGAGATTTCAATATTCGAGTGGGATTTACATTTTGGTTCTAAAGTGAGAAAGAAAATGATATCGCACTTCCCTACAGAATTTTATGGACAGGAGAAGCAACTTTCACGTCGAACGGAACAGTTAGTTCCCAAAATTGTCGCTAGTGGTCCAACAATAATTCAAATTTTGTAACAGAATGCGGTGACCATTATTCGTTCAAGACAAAGTGTAGTGCGGGTTATTATATAATCAAATAATTGGACCATATTTTTTTAGAGAAAATTTGAACGCAGACATGTTCAGAAATTTCATCATGAATCAGTTGTCTGAAGTTTTGGATAATCTGCCTCTACGTTAGTTACAAATAAAAGTGGTAAAAACATAGAAAGGGAAGATTAATGGCTACCAAGATCACCGGACTTATCTCAGATGGACTTTTATCTATGGGGTTATCGGAAACAAAAAGTGTCTAAGCACAGACCATTTGCAAACAAAGAACATTATTTAGAGAATACCATTCGGGAGTGTTGTGCTAGCATAAATCCCCTATTTATTAAAATGCCACGAAGTCTGTAAATGAAAGGACTATAATTTGCATAGAACGGGAAGGACGGCAAACTGAATGATGAATTCGGATGCACGAATCTATTGAAAATCTCAACAATACGTGTTATGTGAATACGTTATGGATTTTCATAAATAGTGCCCTGCATGCTTTTCCACTAATAGAAGATTATAACATTGGATTCATTATTAACAACGATTTTCCTCTGTTTCTTTTCATTTCCAAAAGTTTCTATCAGCCTAATTACTAATATTAACTTATTTCTAGTATAAATTGTCTAGTGATGAGCCTTTTCCATTCTCTGCTGTATTGAAGGCTTCATTTGTAATCCTTTAAATCTTCAGTTTCACTTCCATGTAATTTCTCAGGTGTTTAACTGCCCCACTAACTTTGTTGCTGTTGCTTTCATTTAGGGCAGAGGTGCTATCATTGTCAAATTTTCTTATTCTTTCGACATACGAGGCCCTTGCGAGTTTTATATGCTCAAGAATTTTCATATTTACTGTTTTTTTTTTCTAATTATAACTCTCAGTATCGGTCCACTGCTTCCACAAACCAGAATAGCATCACGCATCACTCTCTTGACAAGCGTTTAACCAACCTAATTGGAACCATCAGGGGAAGAACTATTGTTTTGGATTTATTCTGCGCCAGATGTTCCAATTCTGTCTCTAAACCATATATCGGTAATGAAATTTGAGGTAAGATAGCAATGCAAATCATTCTCAGCAGATAACTAAATATTTTAGTTTTTTATTCTTATAGTACGTGGGCATACTTAAAGACGGGCTTTAAATCAAATTTTCTAAATGAACAATTACCACGTACTATAAGAATGAAAGGTTTCTGTCCTTTGAACGAGGTCTTGGGCCATGTGGATATACAGTTGGCTAATACATTGACAGGCAGATGGGGCGATGTTCTTGGACGTTCGCTTCTGCCTAGTTCGAAGAATGATACTCTGGAAGGAATTCGATTTTTAATTATCGGAAATCATCGACTCTAGGTTGATGATAGACACTACCTTGCACTGACGAGTGGCCAACCAACCCGAAACCGGTCTGCAAGTGTGTTCCAATAATTAAAAATCGATTCCGGAAGTTGTGTCGCCAACAGCTTATGCAGGTATTACTTCTGTGGAGAATACTACACTGACACCTCTCGGATTTAATCTAACGCCCTTCGTGGTATTGGTATTAGCCAGAGGAGTAGTTGTTTTCTGATAGAGATGTCAGTCCATAAACCTGAACGAATTGTTCATTTAGATAATTTGGTTACTCTGTAAACCTGTTGGTTCCAAATTCGAATCGTTAATTATCTTTTCCATAATTTGGTGATTCATCAGAATGAGAGAACTACATTTAATCGGGAGATTGGTAATGCAGTTTCCAACATTTCAACGATAAGGTGTTTTGAGAGTAATGCATGCAGGTTATACACGTTTGAATAAGTATCCTAATGCTCATTTCATGGTGACGTTTGTCTCGAAATGTAGGAGTTGTGAATAGTGGTGTCCTAGTTGTATCGATTTGATTTTGGAAGAGATTGGCCTACTGCATTTTGTTCTATACTTCCAAGATACCTACAGGGTGACCAAATGAAACTTAATATTCCTCATTAGGAACTTCAGAATGTCGGAAAATGCAGAGATCAGTCGATTTTCCGTTGAAGAATCCTTTTTACTGGTTTCATCCTTGAGCGAATTGCTATTTAAATAGAACTGGACATTTCGAAATGTCACTTAAGTTTGCTGGAAATATATTTATTGGATTTTAAATTTACTACCCAGCTGTGCAAATGTTCAAATTGATGAAGTCCCAAATTTGTACAATAATAAAGATTTTATTGTAAATGGAAGTCATATAAAATTGATTGATACTAATCTTCCAAAGACATTGACTGTGTTCTACAGATTCGACTTTTTTAAGGAAAAAACACAAGCACTACAGGATAAACCTTAAGACGCTCTAAGAGCGATGCCTGTGCGAAAGTAGTAATTCACAATGGATTTGAATCGCTGGATATTGAATCCATTGGGGGAGCGAAGCGAAGCGAAGTTCGAGGTGTACTGAGTTGAACCTGAAAAACGATGAGCACCCACAGTTCGTCGCGTATTTCTGATATGTACCGGTTTTGGTGGAATCAAATGTGCCAATTCCTTTGAACACTTCTCGTGAAAGTGTCTATAGAAGAGAGACAAATCTTTAACCATCTTCCATGTTCCAGACTATCAAGTTTGCAAGTTATGTTTGCGTCTCCAATCAAGCGGATGGCTCTTTTCTGGATGGAATCCAGTAGCTACAGGGTATGCTTAGAGGCGGAGCTCCATACATGAGAACAATACTTCAAAGAAGGTCTGATCAGAGCTTTATAAAGCATCAAGAGTTGCTGAGGTGTGTACAGTTTTCTGGTTCGGAATAGTGCTTTTGAGAAACAGCCTTTACAATTCCAGCAACATGATTGTGCCAAGAAATATTGGTGCCCGTTTTGACCCACAACAAACTTATCGAAGCAGAAAGCGGAATTGTCTGACCTGACATTTCTATATCCAGTTCAGAGACATCTTTTTGGAGAAAACCGATGCCTGGGTTTTCGTGGCATTAAAATGAACCTGTTTATATTCACCCCAATACGGAACAACTTCTAGATCCTCATTAAGATCAGCAACCTTCTGCTGCATGTGAAGATGTGAATCCGCAGCCGATGTCCTGGTATCGACCCAAGTGTGCTGTCGTCAGCAAAGCAATATGATGGGTTTTTGGTTGTTTCATTGAGTCGTTGAATACAGTAAAAAGAGGGTTGGAGACAATATGGATCCTTGGGGAACACCAGCGTTGATGGTGAACGTGTTCGAGAGATATCCATCGACGGCCATTTGCAGGGAACGTTCTTTCAGGAAGTTGGAGAGCCGTACACAAAAATGATGCGACAAGCCATAAAATCGAAGTTTGGCCAAAGAACCCTCATGCCACACACGGTCAAAGGACTCACAAATATCAAGCGCAACAGCTCTTGACTCTCCATGATTCTTGATTGCGCCATTCCAAATATGGGTGACATACGATAAAAGGTCTTTTTTTTATTTTTGTTTCCGAAAGCCATATTGATGGTTGCTCAAGATGTTAAAGCCTTCCAAATATCTGAGGATATGGTGGTTTACGGCTTTCTCCATTTTTGATATCACTGGTGGCAAAGCGACTGGTCTATAGTTATTTGATAGATTTTTCTTGCCCTTTCTGGGAATAGGCTGAACGCGAGCAATCGTCCAACAAGAAGGAAATACCCTTTTCTTGTAAGACAGGTTGAAAAGTCTGCAAAATACTGGTGCGAGTTTATTTGCGTACTTTTTGAGTACGATGACAGGCACTTCATCAGGAACAACGGCCTTGTTGATATTGAGCTTGATATAGAGATTTGAAAAGAGGCGTTCAAGTGTTAGGTATATAAATTTCGATGGTGTTGTACCAAGTTGGAATATCCTCTTCTTTCAAGGATGCATCTTTCCAATACTGTCTTCCTCGAAAGAAAATATTTCTTTATTTTTGCTGATAAAACAACTCTGAGCATTGACAGTGATCACTAGATGAATTACAACTTGGAAAGTGAGCTGGTAAATGCGTGACGAGAGCGTATAAATTAGTGAAGATAGAAAGAGAGAGATTGTTACGGTTCGTATATTACTGTGAGGGCAACAGAGAGGGGGAGAGCACACATTTACGGCCGAGTAGGCTCTGAAGAATTAACAGGAGATTTCAATATTAATTTCGTGTCCGAAGATGGACAACTCTTGCTAACAGTCGATGCAGTTTTCTCTTAATATCTTTCTAATGTTAATTCGAAAACATATGAATCTGATTTCTCATACCACAAGATTATTGTCTCGGTCTTACAATCAACCACAGTAATTACTGATGTATCCGACAATGAAAAAAATGAATTAAAATAAAATATCCAATCAAAAATGTTAATTTATCAATGAAAACCCATAATAAATTTAAATATTAGTAGAAAATTAATATTTGTATATGTATATACATGTGTATATTATACATATATACCCCAACTAGTCTAGTTAAAAAACTCCAGACCACCAGAAGATGACAAATGAGACTTTGCCGAAACGTTGTGAAAATAATCCTTATGATGATAAAAAATACAAAACACGAAGAAAAACCCGAGAAAACAGCTCATCGTACTTTGTCCGTGAAAATCTTCGAGTTAACATTCGATTTAAAAATGATGTCTTGTAATATCACTGACGAAAATAAAAGAACCGCGTCAGGTTGGCCCACAACATTATTGAATGAATCATAGGATCACACCATATAAAAACACATCAACACAAATCTCGAAGAGTTAATAGAATAATATTTTATTTTTCTCGATTAGCAACAAGATGACAAATCAAGTATGATTTTGGGATACACAAACAAATTGTAATATTTTCAAAACAACTTTAACAAATAGGCAAAACAAATCAAGAATGTATTTACCAGCGGGATTATTCTGATGTGAATTGAAGTGTTCTGAAACATTTTTGTAAGTGTCTATTTTTTATTATTTTCTTTTGCTGTTCTACCGAAAGTTTCAATAATGAAGTTTCATGTATTACAAATACTGAAATTGTGTTATTTATTCGAAATAGATTGAAAATACTTCAATTTGAGTGAAATGCAATGTGTTGATATGTTTGTTGAATGACAGTTGTACTTTCTTAGTGAAACTGAAAGATTTTACTGGAGATCTCCAGTAAATGAGATCTTACAGGAGTTTATATTTGTTGATCGGGAAGAAATTTTTTCCAAAGAATAAAAGAACATAGAAGTATTTTTTTTTATCTGCAGACCTACATCAATTCCACATTCGCGAACCATTTTTACCAGATAGGCATGATAATTTTTCGATTGCTTGGAAATAAACATATTCAAAAGTTTGGAAGATTTATCGAATGACCGAATGGAATTGAATGATTCTCTTTTGTAAAATCTGTTTCCTTGAATAGTTTTGTCAAGAAGTGCTTATTTTCGAACTTTTTTCAGCAGTCTCAATCTCAAAAACTAATTGAGATTTTTAAAATCGAAAAAAAAATTCGAAAAGAGGAAGAAATTTCCTATAAAAAAGTCCTGGAAATGAAGGACCAAAATTTATAATTTTCCCGAAGCCCTGAAATCGGGTGTTTAGCCGCCCGTAAGCCGTGCCTATTTGGGCCATTTTTACAAAAAAAATAGCAATATATAAATTAAGGAATGAAAAAATTCAGGCATATACTCAAAAGATAAATGAACAATACTCGGTCGATAGAAAATTTTTATGGCAATTATTCGATTTATTTCACTGTTGTTAATTAACAATTTTTAATCTGTCGATCATCAATATTGCAAGTGTGATATTTTCAAACTATAAGCGTGGAATTTTTTTCCTCTCGTAGAGCTATGATTATAACGGTTAAGAATCGATTTCCGTTCGAAATATTGAAAAATTATTATTTTTCAGTTATTTATTAACAATTTACTGCATTTTTAAATAAAAAAGTTTAATAAATAATGGAATTTTTTTTATTATTATTACTAATATGTTTTATTATCAGAAGCTACATGATTTTTTTTAAATTTTCATCACTTATTGTCTAAAAATTTTTTATAACAAATGCATTGTTTATAAGATAATTGAATTTTTTTTTTCAATCTTAATCTTTGATAAAAATAATATTTTATTTTTAAAAAGGAGTTTCTTAAAATTTTCACAATGCAAAAAACGCATTTGTTAATCAACAATTTCTTTACCACTTATTATTGATATTAAGGAACCATTTTTTTGAATCATTATTTATCTTGTTTTTGAATATTGGAAAAAGAAAATTTAATTTTTAAAAATTCACATTGTTTATTAAATAAACAATTTGTTATGAAGAAATGAATTTTTTCATTTCATTTTTTTTTCTAGTTGCAAATAATGAATGAAAAATTACCATGTACTTTTTTTATTTTTATTTTTTCAATTTTTTACCGAATTTTTTTTTGCGCTTCATAACTCAATTATTATCATCTATTTTTTTATCATTCAAATTATTATATTTATTAAACTGATGGAGATACAATAAAAAATCCCAAGGCTAAATATTTTTTTATTAATGGAGAAAAAATAAGTCTTGTGATTTTCCGATGAACATTTCATAGGAAAAAGTTATATATTTTGACGAGATCCACCACATACTCAGTTTTCGTAATGTTCAACGCACCTTCACTTAGCGCCCTAGGAGCTAAGTAATATGCATCCATATAGAAAATTGTAAATATCTCGAAAACGATCACCTTCAGCATAGTTGAGGAAGTGTACCTTTTCTACTTAGAAGAGGTTTTTCAATGAAAAGTACCGAAAGGTCACTGTGAATTTGAAATAAAAAATGACAGCGTACGCAGCGCCCACTGGATGTTGCATTGAAATCAATACGAAATTATGATTTCCCACGTCAAAAAAACCTGGATACCAAATTTCGTGCAAATAACTTATTTTATGTAAAAGTTACTTTTAAAAAACGAAGAAAAAAAATCAATTTCAACAACCTGTATCTCCGAAACGAAGCATTTCCAGACAAACGTTTACATAGACTTTTAGTCTTGAAATTGTCTCGGGAATACGTCACTTGGATATTTTAACGTACTTATGTTACACCCTGTATATCATCGTTAAATATGTAAGCCTACTTTCTGTAGATAACCATTCTAGAGTATTCAACATTAAAGATATCGGGGTACTCTTGTCACATGTCACATCTCAAAATGATCCTCATTGCGTGAATCGGCATTTTCTGTAGTGTTCTCATTTTATTCACATCAGTTGTGTATAGAAAAGTGGGGCAATATTCCAAAAAGATATAATTTCTTGCTGATATGATTAAAATGGTTATTCAGTTATGAATGCTTGTCTAACATGAATCCTTAATATTTTGAACTCTGTAATAAGCTGAATATTGTCATTTTCTATTTTTATTTCAATTTGATTCAATTTAATTCTCTGTACTTAAATGTGTAGTAAGAATCATAGCCTTTGTTTTATTAACATTTAGCTTCAATTCGTTAGTTTTTAAATATGTAATATTATTTAAGGTAATGGGTAATTTACAATTACCCAAAGAAGGTTACTGGAGTTTCATTCCAACACCAAACCGTTATTTTTAACGATTCAGGAGGATTCATTACTACACCAAAGGTTCCAAAACAGTGCATCACAAAGAAGGTTGATAAAAAAACCGATTTTCCCCCCAAAAAATAACTTTCTTCCAATATGCAGGGCTATTCAAATTCGTTTCTGTACATGGATATCTCGTAAACAACAAGAGATAGGGTGCCGGTTGAATTGTGGCAAAGTTGCGTATTTTAGATACCTATTCAATGATGTGAAAGAATCGAATATAGCTCTTTTGGTTCTGGAGATATACAGAAAAAAACCAAAAAATCCCAAATTATTTTTTTGCCTGTATCTTCTTTA
>WOGR01010883.1:0-10755 GCA_015342045.1 Leptinotarsa lineolata
TACAGATATAGATATGTCTTTATCTGTGTACTACATTTGTTTCAGCATATACCTAACTTGACTGAAACTCTGATGCGTTATGTCAATGCTCACTAACAGGTGGAATTCCACCTTGTGACTTAAATCTCCATTTATTCACCATATAATTATCATTATTATTATTAGACAACTCATCTGTTTTATGTACTTGTGTATGAATAAAATTATTACAATTATTAAATGCCTGTTTTGGCAGCGCTTTGGTTAAATTTGAATTCGTAGAGAAAAATTGGAAGAAAATCGTTTGAAGACATCATATAGTAATAGGCTTAAAAAAGGCAAAAAATTCAAATTTTGAAAAAATTGAACAGTATCAATGTATAGAGAAAAAAATTCTCTATCAGTACATAATACGACACAGTAGAATAAATATTTATTAAGACTTGAAGCTACTAAAGCGCATGACATTAAAACGGACAAAACTTTCGAAACAACCTAATAATGAAAGCGACATTTTTGATGCGATGAATCAAGAATAAATACTTCAACTCTGTTTCTCTTCAGTGAAAAGAAATTAATGCTCATTATATTTCGATAGCTACTACGTCCTCGAGATTACAAATGTAATTGTTCGCGTCAGCCCGACCCTGTGCGTGATGTTCAAAATTGTGCAAAAATTTATCAGTAGCTACCACTCAATTCCTGGTATCTGATGCCTTTTTCGATTCATTATAATTAATACGTTCGATCTGTGTGTGTGTGTTAGAAATCGTGTGAATAGTGCAAAATGGGTAAAAGGAAAATGTCCGATTAATTTCATTTTCACCCCGAAAATGATTGAGAAATTTCATTTTCACTCGGAATATGATTGAATCATTTCATTTTCACTCGGAATTTGATTGAATCATTCCATTTTCACTCCGAAAATGATTAATTGGTTCAATTTTCACTCCGAAAATGATTGAATGGTTTCATTTCAATTCCGAAAATAACCGACTGATTTTATTTTCACCCCGAAAATAAATGAACACTTTCATTCCAATTTCGATGAAAATAACTGAATACTTTCGTCTTCACTCTGGAAACGATTGATTGATGAATTTTCTCACCTGAAAATAAATGAATTAATTTCATTTAAGCTTCCAACAGGGACATATTTTTAACCGCAATTCCTCATATCGATATCTAATCGTCTTAGGAATCAGGGCCGCACTCAGAACTGAATGATATACCGGAAGGCTCTCTAGTAGAAGCTATGGGAGCCAAGCCTACATCAAAAAACGATATCGAACCGAATGTAGCAGTGCATTTGGCTTCTCAATAGCAGAAATATCTAACT
This sequence comes from Leptinotarsa lineolata, assembly GCA_015342045.1. Taxonomy (NCBI): domain Eukaryota; kingdom Metazoa; phylum Arthropoda; class Insecta; order Coleoptera; family Chrysomelidae; genus Leptinotarsa; species Leptinotarsa lineolata. The sequence goes on from WOGR01010883.1 coordinate 1,319, forward strand.
TTCGGCCTTGATAAAAAAGCCGACAGGAACTAATGATAGAATGAAACATTTCTAGATTCTATGATTCTTGGAAAACTCCGAAACTGAAATCCGAATTTTAGACTTTACCTACTTGCTTCAGTAAAACTGAACTTTCAGCACTAGGGGGTTCTCAATCACTGGTTTTAGCGAATCTGAAAAGTTATAATAATAATTTTGTATCATCCTTGGTCGATGATGCAAATGTGCTTACACTCAACATACCATCTCAACCAATGGCACCATCAACTCGAGATCTGATTAACCTCGAATTCAGAAAGTTATTCAAAGTCAAAAAATGTATGACAATCTTTTTTTTTTAAGGAAAAACACAAGCACAACAGGATAAACATCAAGGCGCTCTAAAAGCGATGCTTGGGAGAAAATAGTGATTCACTTTGAATTTGAATCGCTGGAGATTAAATCCATTGGGAAAAACTTTCTCAGGAAGTTTATTCCATATGAACGCAGTTCTCCATAGATACTTTCACGGAAAATGTTCAAGGGACTTGGAACATTTGATTCCACCATACCCGACGGACTGTGGCTGCTCATTGTTTTGAGGTTCAACTCAGTACACCTCGAACTTCGTTCTTTGAAAACTCTTTCATTTGGAGAACTGCGAAAAAGGGTAGTACAGGATCAAAAAAAAGATGAAGACTCAAGACAGTGTAGACAAAGATCAACAACATCGATATGTCGTGAAATCAAGCAACGTTCCGCTTATCTCTATCTTGCTACTGTTACTGGTATTATGTAACCCTTCTTTGATCCTGCAGTGATTACCAGACATTCACCAAAACCATTTAACGCCAAATAATTTGCCGGTGCGCTACCTGGCTCTGGAAATAATTTTGTTTTATAAAACATACATGTTATGACTCTCAGATGCTGTTTGAAGGAAGTTGTAACTACGTGGAAATATATTGGTAAAATATACTGAGGAGCCAAGATAAATAGAGTCACTAGTGTAGGCATCACTATGCTTAGGTGTAGGCTCTCATATCTACATGAAATCATCTCTGAAATGAATGCAAGAAACTACTATTTCATTTAAGGCAGGAATAACAGCTCAGAAGCCAAAACCTTCTGACTCTTAACCCGCTTCGCCAGAGGTTTTACGCTTTATTTGAACGAGAGTTTGGTGGTTGTGATTCTAGGTTTTGGTGATTTTATTTTTCTTCGTGTGGTATAAATACTCAATAATATTTCATTGCTTCTGTACATTTTTTATTGAAAATCAGATTCGATATCTCGGTGTTCATTCTAAATATGAGAAAATACCGTTACAAAATGTTGAACAATTCATCACATGTCGAGGATATCTAAAAATATAAAATAATCTTGAATTATCTTGTACTCGACAAAACCACATACGTGGAGATTCCATATAGATTGAATACAAGTGAAACTGGGTATTTGTTCAAATGTACCGCATCTGGAATTTCTTTCTTCGTGCAAGAAAACACACGCGTCAGCCGGTTGATTAATGAAAGGATCAGATCCAGGATCCGAAACGATAACAAATGCTTTTGTTTATAAACAGAGCCAAACCGCTATAAGAATGAATTCCAATTTAGAGTTCTCGGAAAATCCGACGGTCTCTGGGATTTTCCACGCCACTCTGTAGAAGGATACTACGTTAGTCATACGGATGCCATGCCAATTCAGTACAGTGATCTCTTTAAATGACCAAAACACTCAGATTCGTCATCCAAATATAAATAAAGATTTTTTGTCTCTCTCCAAGGACACCAAATACGAATAAAATGCACTACGCTTGCCAAGCCCTTTATTAAATTACGTTTATATATCATGGCTGTGCATACGGTGGATCCAAACAAGGAACCAGGAATGAAAGGAAATTGAGCGATGACACATAGGCGCAGATCCGGGCGGGCGCATGACAGAGATTCGAAATAAAGATATTTTTATTCATTTTTTTATAGATAAAATGAATGATGTATAAGATTAGCTAAGCTTCAGATTTTGGTGTAAGATGAGAGAGAAAAATACATGAGAATGTGTTGTTATTTTAAATATCTCACCAGAATAACGCACTGTCAGTGTTTAACTAATTCCCATGTAAATACTTTATACTGGTTGTGTGTTATTCGGGATATCCTCAACTGAAATGGCATACAAATCATTTTTATGGAGGAAATAATTACAAAACTCCTCTCAAACCCGTCGAGGAATTTGGAAAATAAATAGAATCAAAGAAAAACTGCAAATCACAAAATACACCCTTAATATCCACGAAAGAAGCTCAAAGCCCCCATTCTTCTGTTGTACTATCAAGTAGTTTTTCAAAAGTTTTGATGTGAATACAATGAGACTTATTGGTCTCAAGGCCATTGCCGAATCCTGTTCGATTTTCCCAAGTTTCGGAATGTAGGTTTTAGTTTTAGATCAGTAGAAAATAAGGTTTCATCCTGAATAAAATATTCTGCAGAAAAATCTACATGTTTGAAGATAGTAACAGTACAGGTCATTTGCATGTCTTTGGATCTGCGATCAAATATCCAAAATGAGCCTCATGTGGCGGTTTACCTGCAGAAAATGAAAACAGAGTTCTAAAACAAAGCTATTAATTCAATAAATATACGCCGCATACATATATTACGTCTGCAATTGACAAAAAATAATATTCATTCGTGGCTAAAAAATAGCTCCATATACTATTTCCGAATATTTTGACGAATTATCATTACCATTACTGAAATAACCGGAAGTAGAATAAAACACATTCTATTTGGATATAAATAAAAATACTAGTCTTCAAAAGAGATTTTTTGCGGCAATATTCCATATTTTCAAAAGACGCATTTTCAATAATGAATTTTTTTCTCAACAGCTATACAATAGCTTACTCAGGCGAGTATGAACACGCCCGATAAAGCCACTTTACAATAGCTTACTCAGGCGAGTATGAACACGCCCGATAAAGCCACTTTACAATAGCTTACTCAGGCGAGTATGAACACGCCCGAGGAAGCCACTTTCAAATAGCTTATACTCAGGCAAATATGAACACGTCTGAGGAAACTAAACAATAGATTACTCAGGGGCGACTATGATACTTTACAATAAAAAAATATTCATTCACCAGTTGCGATACACACCGTATATATGGTAAGTCAAAAATTATTAATAAAATGAAATAAAAAAATACACGCTTTACAGTGCAAATAGTTTACTCAGGCGAGTATGAAAACACTAGAGGAAGCCACTTTACAATAGCTTCTCAGGCGAATATGAACACGCCTGAGGTAGCCACTATACAATAACTTACTCAGGCGAGTATAAATACGCCTGAGGAAGCCACTATACAGTAGCTTACTCGGGCGAGTATGAATACGCCTGAGAAAGCCACTATACAATAGTTTACTTATGCGAGTTGGAATACATACGATGGAATTGGCTGATCCTTGATGAAAATTCATAACTAACGTATTCAAAAAACACTTCATTTTGAGATTTTCACTAAACAGTTTTACAAAAACTCAACACGTGTTTCGCCATGCAATGGCTTCTTCGGGGGTGAAGAAGCCATTGTATGGTGAAACACGTGTTGCGTTTTTGTAAAACTGTTTAGTGAAAATCTCACAATGAAGTGTTTTTTGAATACGAGTATGAATACGCCTGAGGTAGCCACTATACAGTAGCTTACTCAGGCGAGTATGAATACGCCTGAGGAAGCCACTATACAGTAGCTTACTCAGGCGAGTATTAATACGCCTGAGGAAGCCACTATACAGTAGCTTACTCAGGCGAGTATGATACTTTACAATAAAAATAATATTTATCCACAATTTGCGATATATGGCGTATGTGGGAAGTCAAAAATGATTAATGAAATAAAATTAAAAAAAGACACGCTTAACAGTGCAATAGGTTACTCAGGCGAGTATGAACACGCCCGAGGAAGCTATTGTACAGGAAAACACGTATTTCAGTTTAGTAAACTAATCAGTGGAAATCTCACGATCTGGAAACAGCAGGCAAGCTGCTACGAAATTCAGGGCCAATGAAGTTGAGAGTCACGGTTTTTTATTACATTCGATTTCAATTTTTTCCGTTCCTTCTTTTTTTTATTCTAGAAGCCTAATATATTTCCGGTATATATGAGTGCGGTTCATGATTAAATTATAGGTATTCATAAGTGAATGGTGTAATTGCTTCAATCTATAGGTGACAGCGCTATTCGATAATCTGTATACTTCACTTTATTTGAGTTTATAATTTGCACGCTTATTTTCATTGATGATCTCATACTAAAAAAATGATTTCACATTGAAAAAATTCCATGATATCTAGCTTCCATTGTTATTTAAAGAATCAAAGAGATAGATAAAAATGTATTTTCTTCCACTGGACTTCCGTACATTTTTTCTCTAAGCCATGAGTCAACATGACAGCTAAAATTAGAAGCTTTTGCGGATCCTCATTCATTTCACCATCTCGCTGAAGGTCAATACGGAATTATGACTTTCACAACGAAATTGTCTCGTTAATTTTTGAGTATTTCAATAAGAATGACTCAAAAAGTTTTAGTGTCACGAAAAAATCGCAACTTCCTCTTGCTTATGCCATAAACAATAAACGAAATCGTTTACGGTATCAAATTCAGAATAAACAATTCTTGTCGCACACACCGTGTTTACATCACACTCTATCAACGTAGAGGTTCATCAGATAGTCTTAAAAGGCGAATCATCATTTTGAATGAATCAATAACAACTACCGGCACAACTTACACGAAGGACTGCTATCTCACTAAATTATAACGAAGTTATAGTAACTGTCTCTTAATGGATACGACGAATATAGCGGTCATTCGATTTTCCGATTTTTATAGTATGATTTGCCCCAGTTTCGAAAAGTACCTCTTCATCAGCGCTAAATTTCTTTCCACCGCATCCACCTTATTCTCCAGATTTAGCCACCAGCGACTTTTTCCTGTTCTCGGACCTTAAGAGAATGCTCGCTGGGAAAAAATTAGCGCCGATGATCAGGTAATCGTCGAAACTGAGGCTAAAGACATTATATCGCCCCCGAAGGCAACTGTATTGAATGATAAAGTCAAATTTCATCAATTTTTTTTTGTCAGCCGAGGAATTTTCCACCCCAACAGTTATGTATTACGATACAGGTTCGTATTTCAAAAAATAAAGTCGATGATGAAATCCGATGAACGAAACGTCGCATTGCAAATTGGTTTATATCAGATTATAACTAATATGAAACAGTATTGAAAGTTCCTCTGGCTTTTTTATAACATTCGATATGGAGGCGGTAAAGGCTCCTTTGGCAAATATTTCAAAAACAACCAATGAAATTTTCGATCAGAAATGAGATTTCTCTAGTTCCCCAAAATAGAAAACTTTATCAAATTTAACCGACCTTGTAGGTCTCAACGTTTCCGAGATATCAATAGTGGGATCAGCTAAAAAAACCGGACTGTATATATTAAAGTAATGTAGGTTTTCACGCCATCATCTCAGATGACATTACCAAGACATGTGTTACTGTTCCTCATCCCTGAGTTGAACCTGATGTCATCTTGAATAACACCAGAAAAAAATTAAAACGGAACTGTTGAATTTCGGTTATTTTCAGATATCTCCGTAATTTCAAACAAAGTCTAACATGGACAACTTTTTCCTAATTGACCGCGCTGGCGACTAGAACGAAGAAACCTCTGGTGTTCCACAAGAGAGTGTCTTGGGGCTCTTATTTTTATAATTTTGTTCTTTACCTTTTTTGTCTGACAAAAATAAAAGAGTATCAATTCTATTCAACTTGTCAGGTTCGTGATATGGTAATTTGTATTGCTAATATTGATCTAGATTTACGAAAAACCTGCTTCAATATTGGATATACGGCAGAGAATAATAAATATTTGTAGAGATATTGACGTTACTGTGTTCGGCGTGAAATATCGGATAGACTGTTCATATGTCAAGAAGTTCAAGGCATTCATTTCGAGCATCTTCTGAACTGACCTCAAGCTTATTACCTCATATTATGTAGTGAAATGTCAGTGTATTCAGGCAATTACTAAAAGTTCCGCCATTTTGTAGTAGTTGAAGATATTGACATTATATTCTAGGGTTGTGAAGCATTTGTCAAAAGCTTCAAACAGATGTGTCACAAGACCCCCTTTCCATTTAATTTTTTTCCCAGATGGCGCCCAGTAGCCATCTTGAAAGTTTCATCTGTCATTTTCACTTCAAAATAAAGTATTCATGTATTAATTTAATTATCCCAAATTTCAATTCTTTGAGTTGACCTGTTCAAAGAATAAAAGGGGGGGGGACATTAAAGTAATACACTCTATAAGAAAGAACAAGAGAAAATTATCTCTGAGGGTGTTATAAAAAATTTACATATCAAAAATATTATGTTTATATTATAAAAATGTTATTATTTTCGACCATTAATAAATCTACTTTTTATTTCATTATGCTTGTACCTGAACCGCCTTCCACTCAGTGGTAATGATAAGGGTTATTTTAATTATACATTTTTTAAAAATATTTGTTCCTGAATGCATACTACTGAACATCATTAAAAAACCTCCGAGGTCTCGGTGCTTATGGAGGGGGTTATATACCCCATACTCTGAGTTGTGAACTGGGCCCCCTCCAAAATTATTTTCTGGGTTCGCCACTGGTCATGACAACAGTATGTAATGAAATTCGTGCGCTTATTTGATTTAATCCCAAACATAGAAATCTTGTTTGAATTAAGATAACTTCTTCCTTTGTGATTACCTTTTTAATTTATCTTTAATTCCTATACAACTCTGTTATAGTTTTGGAAATGAAGTATTATTTTCATAGTTATTTTTGTACACACCCTGATTGCTCTGATACCCGGGAATGTTTTCTTCATTTCCCTCGTCACACTTCCTGCTAAGATAACTATGAAATTTTTCATATCCGTATAAACCGACGCTAGCGTGTAATGACACTGTGTTATATTTAAATGTAATTTTTTTTGTTTACAGCCGCCAAGACCGAGATGGTCAAGTCAAAATTACCAAACTCCGTTTTGAGTAAGGTATGGAAACTCGCCGATGTGGACAAAGACGGTATGTTGGATAATGAAGAGTTCGCTTTGGCCATGCATTTGATCAACATCAAAATCGACGGCAACGATTTGCCGTCTGAGTTGCCGGATCATTTAATTCCGCCGTCAAAACGCTGATTGTTATATCATATAATAATCCACAAGTGCTATTTGTTATTCGTTAGATTTGTGCCTGTATCTACATAAAAACACCGATGTCTATGTCTACAGCTTTGTCAAGTCTGATGGCAAATTCAACAAAAATTTTCTTCAACGAACAAACTTGTATCCTAAATAATCCATCCAAATCTCTACACACATTAGGAGTAGAGCTTCAAAGCTCATTGCTGAATAGCGGATCGAGAAAAAATCTAGAAGTAGTTTTGTTGTCACAGCACCAGTACCAGCAGACTTTCCAGGTAGTACCTTCATTTGATGGTACTCATACTTGCGTTGCATTGTTTTTCAACCCATTTGGAGAAAGTGTTGATTTACTACCTGACTTATTCATGTAGCATTTCTTATTGGGGTGTTTTGTGGGGTGGCACGCATAAACATTCAAATCATTGGATAAATTGTAAGTACCATATGAAACAAATGAAAGTTTGGTTGGCTTCACTTCACAGACATTTCATGGGAATTGGGAGCATTGTCAAAAAATTAGATAAAAATGTAGAGTTAGTTAGATCGGCTACCGATCATAAATGAGAGTGACAGCAAGGCTAATCAGTCAAGTCATCAGTATAATTTCTCTGATGATGCAGTTTTGAATGAGTACAAGCTCTGATTCCATTGAACAAGTTGTTTCCTAAATAGGCCAATAAAAATCTCTACACATGGGCTTGCGAAATTCATTGTTTGCAGTCGTTTTTAAATCAACTCTTAGATATTGGAGGCCAATATTGGATGTAGAAGAATTTGAATGGATTATCTGGAAAAAGAAAATCTTGATCAAAACCATTATGAGAGAAATTTAACAATTTGTAGAATTTAAATTTTATTTGTCTCGAGTTTGGGACGATGAACTGATGCTGATCTCGGATGAGAAATGAAGGTTATAAAGAGTTGTAGAATAAATACAGTTTTCTTTATAATCGAACCTGTTTATTTGATTTTAGGAAGAATATTTGCCATCCGATTGAGCGTTTCCTATACCAAAAATGTTATTTTTGCAATACTAGTTTTAGATAATATTTTCAATGGTTCACGGCTGATATCTGATATTGAACAATGTGATAAAAATTCATACTGTGTATATTTGTATTATATAACAATGTAGATAAGTAACTTTCCTACTTTGGATTGATTCTTGTTTGGGATGAAAACCCATCAACTGCCCAGTACACTACATTTAAATTATTAGAAAATTTAATATATTTTTGTATATTATTTCACCCTGACTGTATTTAATGTTTAGTTCATTAAGCACTTGTAGGAAATATTAGCCAATTGTTAATCCTATTCCATATCACATATTATTCGTTTTTATCAGTCAACATGTTCATCAGTATCTTCAGAATTGTGTTTCTTATTTGAATAAAATCATTCATGTCAGAATATGTTTTTATTTCATGTGTTGAAGTTTTTGAGTATGATGTGAAAGTGTATTATGCTAATCTTGGAGTGGCTGTGTGGGGAAAAGATACTTAGAAGAGAAAGAATTCGTTGAATACCCCCTAATGTTTCGCTTTGGAAATCATGTTAACAATAAAAACATTTTGAAATGAAATCCCAAAATATTCATCTCTCTCAACTACCTACACCGTGGGTTCTGGTAGAGGCCTGCCAGAAAACAGCTACTACCCCGGCTAATACCACGCTGGACATTGAATTATATCCGAAAGACTAACCTCGGTGGACTGTCTTGCATAAATGTCTGGCCTGTAAATTATTTTCGAAAATTCGATGGACCTGTTCATGACTTGATGCTTAAGGTGTGATTCTGTGAAATTTCACATTTTCAACTGTTACTGTTTATGAGTTGTGATTTTTTCGGAGTGGTGCTGTGACTGTCAAATTTCTCAAAAAAAAGTAATTTCTCGAAAATTACCAAATTTGGGTATAGGCATTGTTATACAAAGTGGGCCTGAAATGTGCTGAGAAATTCAAAAATGTAATGAAATACAGGGTGTTCCATTTGAAATAAGGAAGTTTCCCTCAACTGCCGGTTTAACGGAAAGAGACTGGAAGTTGAAAATATTTTGGTTGGGAAGGCCATTTTGTAAAAGCCATTACCACAAAATTTCAAGTTTTTATTTTGAATCGTTTTCCATATATTCCTAACGAACGCTCGTCGTGAAGAAGCCTGTATACCACATTTGTACATACTTCCATTTGGCTTT
>WOGR01010884.1:0-10755 GCA_015342045.1 Leptinotarsa lineolata
CTCTGCTGTTTCATCATATTCCAAACAGAGGCGACACACACTGTCTTCCGACAGTCCGAGTCTCTGCTTATGATGATCATCATCGTAGTTCATTACTACTGAAGTCCAACAACTGTTTGGTTTTAAGCTTCGAAGGGTCAATGAACGCTTTGGAGTGAGCCAATCCTGGAAGATTCTGTCAGGAGTCTTTAGAACTTCTTGCCATCCAGGTGTTCAATGTTTGTTTGGCAAAGCCTAAAGCAATGCCAATGACGGGTTCTGGTCCGATGAAGCTACTTGCAGCACCCTCCTTTGCAAGAGAGTCAGCAGCCTCGTTGCCTTTCAAGCCAGTGTGGCCAGGAATCCAGACCAGAGAATATTCAAGTCTTCATATCGAGGAAAGTCGTTTCTGGCAATTTGCTACCAATTTCTACGTTGCTCGGTAGGAGCTTGACAGTCCGAGAAAATTTTTATTGACTTGTGTGTGAGGTGGGATTCTACCAATCTCTCTGCACACAAATCAATAGCAAATATTTCCGCTTAAAATACAGTCGCATAGGTCCCCTGGCGGGTTGATATCTCTGCCCTGGGTCTGCAACTGAAAACAACTGCACCAGAACATGATCCATCTGTGAACCAACAACTATTTGCTCTTAATATTTCCTTCTCCCAGAGGATCCAATCCACTCTACTCGGGAGAAGTGCTGTATAAGGCAGTAAAGTAGTTGACAGTTGAAGGCATAAAGTCAGAGGTCATTCCCAGAATGCTGTGACTTCTAGTGTCAACCAGCATTAGATTGCTTTGTGCATTTGGCGATGTGTACAAGTCTGTATGCAGTCCATCTAGCCTCTCTCCAGAAAAATGTAGAGAGGAGGTAGTTCTAGAATTATCTACATGGCCGCTGACGGTGTGGAACTGATGGCACCACAGATAGCTAGACAAGCCTGTCTCTGTATGCCGGAGAGATTCGCCTAAGCCGTTTTCTGTAAAGCTTTCGCCCACCAGGAAATTGCTCCATAAGTGATCATTGGCATCACAATCAGTACATAAATCCAATGGATTTGTTTGGGACCTAAATCCCAAGTTTGTCCATAGGGACAGTTGAGATTTGTGTAAAACTTTTTCCAAGTGAGCGTTCCAGGCGAGTTTCTTATCAAGGACAATGCCAAGATATTTCACCTCCATTCCAAATGGAATGACCACAACATTTAGAGAAAGTGGCGTTAAATCGTCCAATTTTCTCCTCTTGGTGAAGGGGATTGTCACAGTTTTGCTGGGGTTGACAGACATCTGCTTATTCTGGCACCAACTGTAAACCACGTCAATGATACTTTGGAGCACATTACAAACTACCCTTCCCGACGTGGACCTTGCCACGTTCAACATAACTTGTGTGTTGAATGTGTTGATTATGCTTTCTGTTCCACATTTTGTTTGGATATAGCTATAATGGTATCGTCAGCAAATATAATATCATGACCACATCTACTATATTTTGCGGTATATGACTTTTACATATAAGAAAATCAGTAGTAGTACTAGGACCGAGCTCTGGGATACACCAAGTTGAACATTTTGTGGCATGGAAGCTGACCCATGACATATTACTATCATATCTCTTTCAATCACGTAAGATAATACTCAATTATTTAAGTTGACTGGGAGACCTAAGTTCTATAGCTTTCGTAATAAAAACTCATATAACACCAAGAAAGTGAGAAAAAAATCAAGATGTGGATGTTAATAGAAAAATTATTGAGTACAAATATTTTTTCATCAACTTGTTAATAGGTATACCATACTTTCACGTTCGCGGAACGGATATAATGCTTTGAAACTGATGAACAGGCGAAACAAGTTCAGAATTTCGCTCTGAATGCCTTTGGAAATATTTCAACACGAATATTTGTCACTGGTTTGTGGGGCCCTTTTTTCATTTATTGAATATCTCCGTTATTCATTCATTAAAATTGGTATGTACGAAACATTTTTATCAGCCATTTTATGGAATTTGTTCTTTAATTTTGGGAAGTACAGTTTAATCATCTCAGTATAATCCGACGTCATGATGAGTTCACATCCCCTCTATTAGATAAATCAAAACTCACACTGTGATACTGTCATGACGGCCAGTAATAAGATAACCTATTCTTTTTCAATTTGAAGAATGCATCATTTCATTCATTACCCAGCAATGATGTCAGTTGATCAACTCAACTTGTGAGCTGTTCTATTTTTGATAATTTGAGTTCAGACACGATAACAAAGTGTTTTTAATTCAATGAAGCCATTTATTCGATTAGAACATCTAAATTGTAAACATATGACAATTGTATGAGAGTGATTTTTCGAATTGTTTAGTACGGTGATGTGGGATTGTGATTATTTTTTTATGTCTCAGATTTAGATTATGAACGTCTGTTCATATATCTTATTTTTTCCGTGAGATAGAAAGGAGTATTCTCAGCTAACACTTTATGCAGTAGCAATAGACCATGAAGTTTCCACCGATTTCTCATAGACAGCCATTTCGTAGCAACCAAGGTATGAGAGATTCTTTGGAACTTGCGAATGCCAAAAATTAGTCTTAGAATTTTGCAGCTTTTCTATTCTGGATGCATCTCTCGCTGTCAAACAAGGTCCGTAAACGTAATCGCAGTAACTGGCTTGAGATAGTACCGAGGAATTGCATAAAAGCGCTTTGAGTGGCCTTACTCATGATATGCCTGTGACTGTATAACATGTTGAGTTTTGCGTAAGATTTCTGAGGTATAAAAGAGAGAATTTTAATTTATTTTCAACATTAAAGCCGAGGTTTCTTGACTTTTCTGTCATAGTTAGTTGACTCCCTTGTAACTAAATTAGAGCAGCTGGATTAATAGGCCCAAATAAAATAACAGACGACTTCGAAGGATTTATGACTATATCATGTTTCTCAGATATCTCTACAATTTTAAGCAGGTCTTCATTTATTTCCTGTAGTGATTCCACTATTGTATTTGGTTCAAAAAAGTTATAAATTTGGGTGTCGTCTGCGTACATATGGACTCGTGAGTATTGTTGAGTGTTTGATTACCTAAACCGATGAAGTGAAGAACGGAAAGCAGTATATCGTGGTTGAGCGTGTCGAACGCTTTACTATAATCTGATAATATTAGTACACCGATCTTTTGTTTGTCTAATTTCCTAAATAAGTCGACTGTTATATTGAGAAGTGCTGTGCCACAGCTGTATCCTGGTTTGAATCCCGACTGTATTGGGGAAAGGATATTGTACTTTTCACGGTGGTCACGAGCAACTCGATCTATGTAGGTCTCCACTCTTGAATTTATGAATTTGGCAACACCGATAATCTCTATAAGTTTATAGTTGGTACCTCCATCCAATCAGTACCTAGCTTCCCAGACCACCTGTAACCCCAAATAATTCATGTACACACTCCAAAAAGTTAGTAAGTTAGTCTTACTTGATAATGGGCTAAATTCCGAAACCGTAGTGAAAATTAGACAAAAAAAGTGTTTTCATTCATCTCATTGAAGAGGTATTAAATCATTGAGACTTGCAGGTGATTCAACTTTAGGGATATGTATTACAAGCCCCTCCTTCCATACAGCACAGTAGTTTAGTAAGTGGGTGATGTAGGGTATGATAAAAGGACACATTAACCGTATGAGAGTTATGTTGATTTGGTCAGTCCCACATGTTCGTATATTTACCTGCAGTATAATATGAGTTCGTGACGGGCTCTGCTTGAAGTTAGTTTTGAGATTGTTTTGATAGAAATGAATTAGGTCTTCATCTATTGAGAGCTCGAATAGTTTCTTCCATCAGATTTGTCCCATTAGCAATACTAATACCGAATATGACAATATTATTCTTTCGTGTTCTTTTCTCCAGAATTTGGATTCTATTTTCAAGGATTTCAATTTTTTCACGTTTTCCGAGGCAGATTCGAATATTGCTTTGCGACTCAAATGTTTCTCTGTTTTTATTTCGTCAGTCTATACTTAGTTCATAGTTTGATTCAGCCTACATAGTTCTGAAGATGTGAGCTCTTTTACAGGTTTATTTTCATCAGTCTTTCTTTATATTCAAGACCGTGGGGAATTAGTCAGCAAACTATTCAGTTGTTTGAAAATAAGTGAGACAAAAACTGGTAAGTATGTTTTTTTCTTCACTGGGATAGGTGTCGTATGGACATGCGAAATTGATCTTTAAAATAAATGATATGATCTATTCTTTCCTAATTATGAGTCATACAATGGTGACATCTACTAACATTCAAATCAGTTCATAGACTATACTCTGTTGGTGTCAACGGGCAAGTTCACTTTATAAAATAAGTGTTTTCCACCGTTTACGTAGAGACAATATAGGCAGTCCACTACATTGAATTTGAAGACAAAATGTCTCTTCAAAATTTTGCAATATCAATTTGTTTTTTCTGGCACAACATCTGATTTTGGAAGACGCAGCGTTTCACAGAGGCAAAAGTTGGAGCTTCGTCAACATAAGTCGAAGTTGATTGATGCCCTCATGTCTTGGTAATTTACTTCGAAAGTCATAATGAATCAACACACGATAATTTTCAGTAAGTAATTTCCACTTTGACGCATTGTCAAGGCACTGTAAACAACACAAATTGTGCTCAAACGATAAAACGGTCTGAAGAATGTTATGGTCAAAAATGTCAAATTGTCAGTGCTGCTGAAATATAAATAGTGATTCCAACGATGTAAAAAGGATGTAGCAGTGTTGGGTGGATTGAAAGAAGAATAAAACTTAGGAAACATCTGTAATTTGTTTGAAATTCTCTAATGTTTCTGTCTGTTCCTGCATTCCTAACAATTCGTTAAAACATGGCAGACGTGGGAAATCGATATCGTTTGGATTTCACTGACCAGTTGTTTGAGAGAAAACGGAACAAATTTTTTTGAGATTTCGAGTGTATGTCGCTAACCCTATGAATCAGGTTCAAGCTGAACATTAGGCAGCCTAATTCAGTTAAACTACTTGTATTTGATTGGTGACGAATTTTAACATGAGATTGGCCGTGATGACTGGTGAGAACATAATTAATTCAAGGAAATTAGGGCAAATGTTCAATATAACGTTCACCCACAGGTCAACAATTGCATAAACTCTTCGAAACGTCTACATATTCCAGATATTTGAAGTTATAGTATTTTCAGATATATACCGAATTGGCTTTTAGCTAGAAGTTGTTGATATAGCAGGGTACAAAGCCTCTTAAGTATCAATGATAATATTTGAATACCTGTCAAGTACGTGCCTGCTTATAGGTTTTCAGTATTTCCTGAGAAAATGGATTTAGGCAAGTGTTGATGTTTCACTTCACTTCACTTCAATCTCTGTTTGAGTTCAAAATAAAAATTCGGTATATTGTTGAAAACGCAACAACGTTCCATTATTTTGTGAAATGATATCTGTATTTTGTATAATCAAGTTCAAAATATGATGAATAGCAACTAATCAGTGATCAATTTTTGGTAAATGGTATGAAGGTCCAATTACATAGGTATTCAATAATTAAAAACTCCATATTACTTTGAATATAACCGTCTATACTATAATTGCAAAATAGTAGGCACTAAATTCTCAGAAAGGACTGACGTTTTCGCCTAAATCTGTCTCTTCCGGTAGGGTATGGAAATTATACTGAACATATGAAGAAAAAAAATGATGAAATATATAGAATCATAACTTCGACAGCAATGTTTTCGTTTTAATGCAATATTATTTCTAAAAATTCAGTGCCTACATTTAGGTAATTGTACTGTAATAATTTTTTATCTATATCTAATTATTGTGAAATGCTGAGTGATCGATATTTCAGTAATAAAAATTCATCCAGTAGAAATAATTCAAGAAAAATATATAAATTGAATCAAATATTGAGTAAAAAATTACAAGCATTGTCGGATTCAAATTCATGTTACTTCCATACCCGATTTTCTTTTCAAGAAACTTTTCTTCTGCTCAATTATGCTTTTCTGAAAATATATCTACAATATATTTAACATGATGTTATTCTTGAGATCACTCATAATTTTAGATGAATATTAATATTTGTTTGAAGGTAATTGACAATGTTTCGTGGTGAATTTTATCAGTTCGGACTTCCATTGTCTAATATTGTATGAAATGATTTGAAATCAAATTAAAAATTAAGCGATTTCAAATCGTTTTATATATTATACAATGGAAGTCCGAACTGATGAATATCAATATGTTTTAAATAAAAACCGTACATTAATGTTTTATTGTGAAAAATAAATTACAATCATGAACTCACCAAAAATTACCTATGAGTATATTGATAAAGATCATGTACAAAAGGATTTCTGTGCATGATTCATCGAAAAAGATTACAAAAACTCTATCTATTGAAAACAATTATTTATCACCCAATACTGTACATGAATAACTTCCAATTATTACGGTTGTTCCTAATAAATAAATACAGCCTAAAAATCAGTTACTTTCAGATGAATGATTCATAGAATACCAAAAGTTCATAAATCAATAACAAACTGCAAGTTGAAATCAATTTCTTCCTTCTTTTCTCTGAAAGATTCCACTTTTTTTTGTTTGAATAGTAAAGCCCAAATGTATCTTTCCCAAAAACACACCCCTTACAATTCATACTGCAGAAGTATTTCAATACATTCGCTTCGGCAATTGCCTTAATACTGGATATTTCTACAGACTCCCATATTCACAGTTCCAACCCCCAAATCTCTCTTGATTGATACATCCTCTACGGAAAACTCTCCCCCTATTAAAATGTCAATGGTTGTTGGTAACATGCACCTGACCGAAGCTCTGTGGAATCGGGTTTCTTGGTTGGGAACTGAGCTGCATTTTACCAATATTCGGAATCGCAGGGACAATTCCTCTTCTTTGACACATCCAGGAAGACCGTGGCGTGAAGGATGGCAGTGGTTTATCATTGAATTTCGCCTGGATATTAGACAAATCTAATGACATCAAGGGAAGTGGCGTAAATCCTTTCGGTTCTGGCCAAGGTGTAAAAGTAAAATCGTAAGTAGGTCTCTCCGGGTTCACGAGCGGTATAATAATGGGCTTACACCATGGATTAGTTTCAAAATCCATCTCTCCAGGACAATTCCTTCCTTGAAAAAGCGTGTCATACCTCTCCACTCCCTTAGATTTTTCAGTTGTCATAGAATTATTCAGTAGTATATTTGAGAACCTTTCTTCGACTGGAAATTTCCGTTTCGACAGCTCTGGCCCCTTTTTAAATTCGTGCAATTTTCTTTTCGGTGATATGACATATTCGGTTGATTTTGCTCGGTGGTGTCTTTTTCCCTATTCCTACTATCATCTTTTTGGCAGCTGACTCCACCGCGCTTCTAGGTTTCGTTAGAAGTCTTTTTCTATCCGGTTTCATTTCATCCGCCAAAGCTTCCATGAATCCTACTGAAAATGGTCTTCTGTTTGCTGTTGACGTTTTATACCAAATACCTAAGTGATCTTATTCAATCAATCGCCAAATGTTTTTATTGACAATCTTAGACCTCAAACTTCACCCGCCTGGTGCAAGACTATTAGAAAATACATTATGATAATTCTAATTGTCAATATATATACAAGCTATAATTTGCATTTTGAAAATATTTCAATGAGTTTCAAAATATTTCCAGTGAGGATCGTTTCAGTTGGTTGAAGTATAATTTGATTTTCAAAGCTTCAGAAATTTATAGTGTTGATCTAATTAAAAAAAATTAAAAAACTTTCCATTTCTGAAGGACTATATTTTCTAGAACCCCTTGCTAGTATTGTGATAGTAGTTAAATGAGAACCATCACTATTTTGGTCCCATAGACGTAACAATATCAAACTGGACATCAGCAAAGA
Source organism: Leptinotarsa lineolata (assembly GCA_015342045.1). NCBI lineage: Eukaryota > Metazoa > Arthropoda > Insecta > Coleoptera > Chrysomelidae > Leptinotarsa > Leptinotarsa lineolata. Next base: position 7,883 of record WOGR01010884.1, read on the forward strand.
GGTCAGTTGACTAACTCAACTTGTAAGGTGTTCAGTTTCTAAAATGTTGTGTTCACACACAGATATACAATGATTTATCCGTGAATGCTCCATGATTATTGTCTTAGTATTGTTTCAGTTTTATTATTTGTCTAGTTAATTCAATAATTGATTTAGGGCCGGTTTATCAATCGCCAGCTAAACTCATTTGACTAATGATTTTGTCTTAGCTCCTAGTCAAACTGTTTTTCGTTATCATTGTTACCATCAACTGGTAGGTGAAGTCTCAGTGATCATAACATTCGCTAGAAAGTGATAGTTTCCAATTTAAGCTGACAGTTATATGGTTGCTTATGCGAAAGAACGTTACTTATGTTTTTTGTGTCACAAAAAGGTAAGAGGTAATTTTATAATTGTATTATTATGGAAGATATACACTTGTTAAATGATGAAGATGAGGATATAGTGGAGTTCATTGAAGCAAAAAGAAGACCTTATATTGGATTGGAGAAAAATACAGTATTATTCGTATTAGAACAAAAAGAGCAAGTATTTAAAACACCAACAGATAGGTCAAATTGAGGGTTCTCTTATTTTTGAAATATAGGTTATATTCTATGAATCATGAACTATTTGTTGCAGTTATCATTTTTGAAAATCAATCCTCCAATAGAAACAAGCCCCTGAAAATGTCACTCATACCAACCTTAGTTAACTGACAGTTATTAAACATTAGCATCCGTCAGGGTATGACAAACGATTTGATTAGTAACTGCAACATTGACTGTTAGCTAAGCTTAGCTTTGAGGTAGGTAACAGAAGCATTTAACTACCTATTGATAAATCGGCCCTAAGTAATTCTAGGTTGTGTTGAAAACCACTTTGCAGTGACTCTTCACCATTTCACATAAAATACCGTTTTGTCAAAATCTGTTAGGAATTTGAATAAAGTATTTTTCTATCCGGTAATCGTAAACATAAACCATATGATAATTACTGCACGAATCGAAACGGCAGATGATGACTAGTGTTTGATCATTCTATGTATTGAAAAAATTGTACAAAAAGACGAGTCAATTTAACGATGACATATTATGCAACATATATCCGATCTAATGGGCTGAATACCACCTTGTTGATGCATTATTGAAGTCTGCACTCTACAGAATACTACAAGCGAAACTGGTTGCAATGAGCTTTTTTCTACCCGTATTCTTGTCCTTTTGATATACCAGGGCCGTACTGGCCCAAACTTAAAAAGTGTAGGTCATGAAAATGGTGTCGGTAAAAACATTATAATACTCAAATTTACAGATTACAAGGGCATATATTATGTCTAGGAAATTAAACTTTGAACCATTCCATATGTCAATGAATGAATCGGCAATTGATTTCGTCCCGGCATTTGCTGTTATATAGGACTCCAACCCCCAAGTCCCTCTAGATTGTTACAACCACCACTACGGGAAAATCTCGCTCTATAACTATGTCGTTGGTTGTAGGAAGAATTCACCTGATCCAAGGTGAGAGGTATAGAGCTTCTTGGTTGGAATTATGCGGTACTATATTTGAGAACCTTTTATCGATGGCAAAGTTCTGTTCTGGTAGCTCTTGCCCCTTTTTAGGGTCGTGCAATAATATTTCTCAATATGATATATAGTGATATAATTTACTCCATGCTGCTTTTTTCACTTTGTCTACTTTCATCTTCATGGCAGGTGACTCGGTTTCGCTCCTAGGTTTCGTAAGAAGTCTTGTTTTGTCCAGAGTCATATCATCCGGAAAAGCTTCCATGATACCTACGGAAAATGGTCTTCTCTTTGCAGTGGATGTTACAGTTATATCAGACTTTTCGAGAGGTTCAGAAACCCTCTTAAAAAAATTTGTTTAGTGATAGCAACAATATCAACTCTCTCCGGGATAATTGTTTTGGCATGATATTTACACTGGATTTCGTTGTTCAGTTTCAATTTCAGTCTCCCAGATTTTGTTCCATTGGTTATATTTCTGGCTTCTTCCGAAAGTTTTTTGATATTTTCCAGTGTCTGTCTATTTTCAGATTCTACTTAAATATGAACTAATTTTACGATGAGCTTCTTTTTGCGGGTAACCACTGCTTCTTCTTGTTCCCTTTGTAGATTTTTTATGTTCGAATTCGTCTCACTGTTCGTCAGCTTCTCGAATGGAGGATTATCTTTTTTGCTGTAGAGTTCTGTTTTCCTTCTATGATGAAAATCATTATAATTCGTCGGATTTCTCTTTCTGAAATTATACGTTGGTTGCCTTTTATATTTCGGGATTACAGAACAAAAACAACTAATAATCATCGAAAATCACTTTATTGTTTTTCAAAATATTCCCCATGAAGATCTATACACTTTTGCATGCATTTGAACCAACTGTCGAAGCACTTTCGCCACTTCGATTGAGGTATCTCCAAAACATGCATTCTGAATGCAGCAACCGCTTCTTCAGGTATCGAGAAACGTTGACCTCAGTTTGTTTTTCACGTACGGGAATTAGAAGAAGTCATTTGGTACCAAGTCAGGACTATATGGCAAATGACACATCAAATCGATGTTTTGGGTGCTCAAAAATGCAGTTGTTTGAGCCGATGTGTGAAAGCTCGCATTGTCGTGGTGAAGAAAGATCCGTCTTCGACGGTTGATTTTCCTGATTTCTTGGAAGACATCTGGCAAACAAATAATTGTATACCACTCAGAATTGACTGTTCTGCGTTGTTCTAGTGGTACGATTGCGACATGTCCAGTTTTTCCGAAAAAACAGGCGACCATTTGCTTCGTGCGCGAACAACTTTTGTTGGATTTGGCTCATCTTGAAACATCCATACAGTCGACTGCTGTTTACTTTCGGGCTCATACGCGTAAATCCAC
>WOGR01010886.1:0-10754 GCA_015342045.1 Leptinotarsa lineolata
AAAGATAGGGAAATTTGAAATTATATTTATGATCATATTTTGAACAATTCCACCAATTTTCAGCTTGTTGTGAATTCAAGTAGTTTCGAATGTCTAACTTGACCGGAATAATTGCTAGAACAAAACTATACAAATTGAATCAGAATTTATGATCTACAATTTTTTCTGAAGTATTTTCATGATAAAACTCACCGTTTTGAATCAGAATTTATGATCTACAATTTTTTCTGAAGTATTTTCATGATAAAACTCACCGTTTTGCTGAAAATCGCGAAAAACTCATTTTTTCGACCTTTGACCGTGAATAAAATTTTTTTTCATACAGCGGAAAGATAGGGAAATTTGAAATTATATTTATGATCATATTTTGAACAATTCCACCAATTTTCAGCTTGTTGTGAATTCAAGTAGTTTCGAATGTCTAAATTGACCGGACTAATTGCTAGAACAAAACTATACAAATTGAATCAGAATTTTTGTTCGATACTTTGAATACATATGGGTATTTCAATCGTACTTAAACTCATTGTATTTCTCTTTTGTTGATAAACAAATTGTTGTTTATCACCCTGAAGATAATAAAAATATTTTACTCACATTTGAATATTTGAAAATGAAAAACAACAGAATGAATGAATAGAGTGGATAGACAAAATCCAAAATCAGCGTGGAGAAGGATGCGCATTCATAAAACTTTTTATTGTCCGCAGCGAGAAATACAATTTGATAGCCCAATATCAGTCCACTGTGTATCAGATGCCCAAAACAGAATGCTGGAAAAAAAACTATTAGTGATTCAATGTGACCAAAAATGAACTGATAACTTGACGCAAAAATTGTATTTTACTATATTCGAAATAATATATGATACCTTTCTCCAATACAAATATTGAAATTCTGTAATTTTGACTATTTGTTTCATAATGAAAAAGAGTCAATTGAACAAATGAAATTCTAGTTCGATGTGAAGAAATGACGACTGATATTGTACAATGCAAAACTGGTAAAAATGTTGAGAAAGTGAAGAAAATTGTAACGTAAGTATGCCACCGTATGCACCAGATTTGCCTCTCTGCGACTCTTTCCTGTTCCCATGATTGAAGAGACCCTAAAAAGGACGGCATTTTGCGACGATTGAGAATATAAGTGAAAGAATATTTTCTGTCGTGTTTACACAAGAGAAAATAATCTTCGACTTTTTTTGCCATGTACAGGGTGTAACTGAATAATTGTAAAACATTTAAGAAGGTGATTCCCCATCGAAAAAAAGATAGGATCTTTTATATGAAGGAACTTCATTGGAGCATCCCTTGTTGAGATACGTGCAGGGTAATCGCACGCTAAAAGATAAGGCCTCCTTAATCCATTGCTCGCACAAGATTCGACTTTTTAGGGTTGACGTTTGTCAGCTGGTTCTCCCTGCTAAACGGAGTACTAGGGGTGGGAAGTTTTGAAATGAAGGCACCGTATAATGTGAAAAAATTGACACTTCAATAAGAAATAAGGACCAAAAACCGAATGATCGGTGGAATTACGTGAAGAAAAAGAAAAGTGGAATAGAAAAATATATGAATGCTGAAGAAACTTATATAAAATTAAGAAAAAGTGGATGAAATTCGTGATGAATGCCAAGTTACAGGATAAATTGTGAGTATATATTTGAAAGGGAATATTACAAAAATTCACGCAATTCAAAATTTCTTACCCGCTGCCCCAATTTTGAGATAAAAATTTGTAGAGTGGCGATCTTTATTAAAACAATAATTGTGTTCGATAGATTTTCCTCTTTCCATAATTTCTGGTAGAACTATGTTGAACTGGAAATGTCCATCTGTAGTTTTTGTCATTTCCACTTGCTCAGGTATATTTTTTTCTATGAGTTCCTCGTATTTGCGCTTCCTGTTCATGAATATCGAAATATCCACAGTTAGGAATATAATATATATAGAAGCCACAATGACCAAAGAGAGACTGAATATCTAAAAAATATAAATGTCGCTGAAAAATTTACAAAATTATATCAAAATATTATCTATTAGATTTATTTAGCATGATTTTTGTATCTACCACCCACTATGGTACGACTTGAAAAATTCATGAATAACTCACCTCCGCCAGACGTAATGTGCCCACAATATCAGCAACAAAAACTGCTAATCCTACTGTTATGATGAATAAAGCATAGAAGAGACTGAGTGTTTTTGTCAACAAATCCCTAGAAAAATATATGAATCAGCAATGAAGTGTAAAAACTTCATAAAAATGATTATATTACTAATAATATCCTCTGAAAGACTGACTCTGAAAATAAATCACTGTTACGCCGTTGACTGTTGCGTACGCCACTGGCTGACGGAAGCGATATTTTGTTTATCTCATTATAAATAAAATTTATCAGAGAATGATATTTTTTTGAGAATGTTAATAATCTTCATTCACAGAAAAATAAGGGGGACCCTCATTCATAATAATCTCTCCAACATCATACAAACAATTTAGGAAACTTCTCAAAAACTAATCTCTCCTAGAAAATGAACGCCAATGATATCTATATTTTTTTCGGGTTTATTGAGAATTCATCTTATTCTCAGTAATTTTTTTTGAATTGGTAAAATGGATAATAAAAAACTATATGTGAGTTTGTGCAACGAAAATCATAAAAATTATGAAAATAGCTGAGTTGTACATATAAATGAAAACAACTGGATCAAAAAAACCCAAAGAAACATAAAAAAGGCAGAAAAATTGTGTTAACGGAACGTTTCTGATGATCCACTCTGTATATCTTTTGAATTTCAAATCAACAAATACATATGATCAACTAAATATCATGGTCCAGTTATCCTAGTCAAAATTAGGTATCTCAGAATTTGAGATACCCAAGCATACACTGGTATGAACCGGTTTCGGGCTATTTAGCCTCTTGCACCGATGAGAGGCCAAATAGTCCGAAACCGGTCTGCAAGTGTGCCCGTTCCTATAATTAAAAATCGATTCCAGCAGTTGTATCGTCAACAGCATATGCAGGAAATACTTCAGTGAAAATTTTTGCACGGACATCTGTTGGATATTATCCAACGCCCTTCGTGGTATCAGCCAAGGGAATGGTTGTTTCCTGATAGGAGTCAATCCATCAATCTACGGTGTAAGTTAGTCGAGACTAGTCCCAACAAATTGTTTTTTTTAGTCAATTTGAATTATGTATTTATCATCGATAAATAAACTATATATTTCGTGTTTTTGACCATAACTACTGAATTTTTAAGGTCGCAGACACTCTATCGTGTGTAGGTTTTACTTTAACTGGGTATCTGAAATTCCGAGGTGAACCTAATAAGATGACTGGACTATTACTCAGTTTATAGTCAAACTATGGGCTTTGTCAAAATAATGTGTCTGACGGTTGTTTACTATTCATTCAACTTGAATGAAAATGTATTGTAATATACATTGTACAAAATTCCAACTTCTCCACTTGCATATGATTCCCGCTCCAATGTATATATGAATTGAACAAAATATCTACTACCATTATCCAAAAGATAAACAAAGAACGCCCTTCCCCACAATGAATGACACTTCAGATAGCAGGGAAGAGATGCTAAACATTAAATATGATTACAACCATTTTCCATCATTTCCATTTTCTTGAAGAGATATTACTCTCAAGTCGTCCCTGCTTTCATATCGTGGTTTCGTTGAATAGAGAATTTATAGGGCTTTCATTGATAACAATTATACTTTCCCAAAACTAATCCGCTATAGTTTAGGAAGAGAATGTATCGTAAGATTTCGACCCATTCTTCCGTTCGAGATTAATAAGAGAACACCTGATTTAAATCAGCTGCTGTTTGAATATACCGGTTAAAGTTTCATATACGAGGAGTGTATCCATTCCTTCAATCCCGTAACTGATTAAATTCAATTCGTCATTCGAAAACTTCGGTAAAATACTTCAACGAATCCCCTAAAAAATATCATTTTGCACACGGAAAATGGAGTCCGACAAGGCTCTATTTTGAGACCTGTGCTATTCGTCATCTATACACACGAGTTCCCAGATACCTAGATTTATGATCCGTTTTTAGGAAAAGATCTTTCTCTAGAAAACTTCCAACTAAATTCAGATCTTCCAAATTCCAAATACTAACGTTGTAACCATTCATTGTAGTTCTTACTCGATGGTCATAATTAATTCGTTTGAATTGTCTATACTATACTGCTATTAGGTATCGAATTTTTCAATTAATCATCGAAAATTTCCTGAATTGAAATATTTATTAGTAGTAATTCAAAATTTCAAAAAGTAATACAAATTATGAAACAACAAAATAAAATCAATTGGCGTTCCGAGGCGACTTGATTGATTCCAGTGGCGCAATTGCTTTTCTAGCTGCAGGAAAACCCGGTAAAACCTGCAGCACCACACCATCTGAAGATCTCGATCTGCCAATGTCCTCTCTTTCATAGAACAAAATGTAGTGTGTCTCCAGAGGCTCCGATGAATTCAAGATATCACCAGAAAATTTTATGACACGACTATCGTCAAACTTAAACCAGTCCGTTTCATCCGTGACTCAACGCCAGAACCACAGTGAACAATGACTGCATGAAGATTATAATAGTGGTCTGCTAGATTGAAGTATGAATCTCTGTCTAACGTTTCTAAGATTTTTGTGCTTCTGTCTGAGGTTGAATCATGTGTTGTTATTAGATTGACTGGTGCCTCAGCTATACTTGTCTTATTATAGTCAGTACAGTTGATCATCACTTGTTAAAAGTTCTTGCTTTCTGATGATAACGAACGTAGATATTACTACTCGTTACCTGCAGGTTTGTAATAGACATTTAAGAACAGTTATTATTAGTTTTGGCTGCTTGCTTCGTGGCTGGGTATTGCTAGGTACACTAAAGTCTATCCAAATCCAAGATAGAGTAAAACATAACAAAACCGAAGTGTGATGTTCTCGTGATCGCCCAGTGTCAGATGGAATGGGCAGCGTTCATTGGTTAATTCGCCTTCTTGGTAGGAGTTCGGTACCAGCACAGGGTTGTACTCAGTCGTTTGCATGTTTGTGTGGCGTGCGTAATAGTATATTGTTTGAAATTGTTTTCCAAGATGTCCAGTACAGGCACTGCTGATGAAACTGAGAGCTATCCTCTGAGTCCAGCCAAGAAACGATCCAAAAAAAGACATTTGAGTGTTAAGATGAAAGGAGTGATTTTAAATGTGTTTGAGAAAGAGATGGAAGAAATTAAAGACATCGACTGTCGACGAAGTCGTATCGAAAGTTTCCGATGAAATTGGAGTGTGTTGCGCTTCGATTTACAATGTTTTACGGGAATATAAAGAAAATCATACCTTTTCCAAACCGAATACAAATCAGAATCGTCAAACCATTATAAAATCAATAAATGATGCTGATAAACATGCAATCAGGAGGAAAGTGCATGAGTACTTTTTCAGAAATGAAATACCCACGATAGACAAAGTACTCACAGAAATGAATGAAGATGTTTTATTGCCAAGTTTTAAGCGGTCAACATTCCATAAAGTATTGAAGCATTTGAATTTTGTATGGAAGAAACGAGGGCGCAATAGTTTATTATTGGATAGAGAGGAAATTGTGTTACGGAGGAGAGAGTATTCGACCAAAATTAAATATTATAGCGAACAACAGAGAACAATTTATTATGTGTTTTACCTTCATTTACACATAATTGCCAACCTAAAAGGCGAAGTTTAGTATCCCACTACGTATTATCTAGTGAGGTCCTGTTCTACCACTTAACCTTTTGCTCTACCACTTGACCTTCAAAAATCATTGCCACTTTTTTATAATTTCGGACAAAGATAACTTTGTTATTTCAAATAGAACACCCTGTATTTTTTGGTCTGAACAATGTTAAATTCAATTATCTTTCATTTCATTTTGGGGTTCCCTATACCTAACCTAAATAGTTTTTCAGATATTGGCTTTGTGCTGAAAATGAAAACTCACATTTTTTTACCGTAAAATATGTTTCTGTAATATGCGAAAATATGAAAGAAATTCTGTGAATGAATGAACAGCAATGATAATGTATACTTTTCTCTAGATACAGAACAGTAATATTAACTAAATACCGCCCTGGATTATTATTATGATTTTAGAAAATCAACTGCAGCTTCCTCCAAGCGGTTTTTGAAATTTCGGGTCGAAGTGAATTAATAAGCTTTCTTGTCAAGGGAGTCAAGTCATTATTTGAATGCTTAACGGACAAAAACAAGTCAAGAAGAATAAAATGACTCTACACTGGGTATCTGGACACCTCTACTGGAAAATACACTTGTGAAGTCACAAAAAACCTCTCCATGGAAAAAAAACTAGAAAACTGTTTCAACACAGTAGGTTCAGCTTAGAATAATACAAATCTCTAATATCCTCAACGGTTTTTGACAGAGATGATTTGTTAAAAAAACCTCACCGTCATTCTGTATTCTATCAATCTCTAGCGCGTAAATGGAAAAGAAGAAGGGACCTGATTCTGCACCATCGGTAACCTCGCGGTTGGCATCGATGATATCATGCGATAGGTTTGTTCCGAAAGCATTTTCAATCAATACGTTCGACAAATTAAGATTCGAGATTAAATTTCCATGAAAATTCGTCAGCTGATTTCCCATCAACTCGGTATTACATTTACCTATTTCACAAGGTACTAACAGCTGTAACAAATATGTACATAACGTCCTCCTGCTCTTTCACGATGCCCTAAGATGGTTATTATTGCGAAATTCATCATATCGCATTTCAATCAATACGTTTGACAAGAAGAGATTTCAGATTAATTTCGCTTGAAATTTCGCTTCCATTGACTCAATATTACTCACAGTAACTCACAGCTGTTTGCATCTCATCCGTCAATTCCGAACGAACAAACCAAATAAATATAGACTTGATCTCCTACAATCTTACATAACTAGCCTGCAAGGTCGGGCTGCAAATAAATCCTCTTCAACAGAGAAACAAATACATAATCCTCCTTCCATCTCAAGATGTACTCCGATGGTTATCATTGCGGAATTCATCATATCGCATTCGATTCGCTGAAAACAAACATCATATTGCCATCGGAGTTATATTCTCGACTGCCTTTGTGTATCCGGAAGGGATTAAATCTCGGAAACTGGGTGAAGGCGATGTCTGTGGTTCTCGATCCTTATAGTTGGGATCGAATTTACTATGCAATTTTGCGTTGGAATCTTTTCACATACATTCAAACTCTAGCAACACGGAATTAGCAGTATCCCGCCGCATCCCTTTTAATTTTGTTTCTGCTATTCGGAAGCCGTCTGACTTGTTCATATGCTTTGTTGGAACTGTCACATTTTTCTGGAATAATGTAAGTTGTTCATAAAATGCTATCCTCGTGTCATCCAAGAGCCTCAGTATCACATGACGAGCCATCTCCGTTTCTATGTAGCAATGCCTCCGGCTGAGGCCTCCGTTAAGCAGCCCTATTTTGTTCAGGTATCCTCTCAACGTGTCCAGTAAGTAGCTATGTAATTATTATGAACCAATTCCAGAACGATCCTAGCCGGACTGCATCCTTTGATTTCATCCTATCTCATTTGGATAGTTCCGCAATTGTCGAAGTCATCAGGCCGTAGGTGTCACTGGGTCCTAAAGTTCTTAGATCAGCCGCTTCCTTGGCTAAAAAATCGGCAATGCGACTACCTTTACTTCTATCGTACCCTTTAACGCACCTCAGGATAATATTATTATCTACCGACCCGTTGGCTGAGTCTTGGTGGCACTCTAGTACTAGCCTTGAGGTAACACGTTGTACCCTATTCGCCAGATTTAGCTCCCTCGAATCATTTTCTGTTCCCAAACTTGAAAAAATCGCTCAGTGGTCAAAGATTTTCCAACGATGAAGAAGCGGTGTCGGCAGTTAATGGATATTTTGAGGAGCAAGACAGTTATTATTATAAAAACGATATCGAACCTGTTGAACATCGCTGGGAAAATGTATAGAGCTGCGAGGAGATTATGTTGAAAAATAAACACATTTTTTCCCAAAATTTTTATGTTTTCTTTGTTAGGCCAGGTACTTCTGGGACCACCCAAGTATAAATAGTATCAATCTATTCCTGTTCACCATTTTCCTCAGTTATTCCCTTTACTAACTTGTGATTAATCTTTGATAATATTCGAGACCAGCATGCATTCATGGTTCAGCCTGATGAAACCTAGGATGTCTGGTTTTGGGTCCGTTTTTTGGGATATTTTAATTGAGAACGGTCCCTATAATACATTTGTACCCACTGCCTAAAATGTTTTCAGAAGTGAAAAACACACTCATAAAGTGTCAAAATTTGATGGCAACTACTTTGAACAGGAGTCTACAGGTTTCTGATACTACAGTGACTATCTTTAATATACGGTCTCATAAATTCACAGATCTGGCAAGCCAGTGCGTAAAAAATTGCTAATTGGATAACCAAACAGTTTGAAACTATCTCAACCTCATATTAGGTTGAAGTTCTGTTGATTCACATGAACTCATAAATAAAATTGATGATGTGAATCCAAAACAAGCACTTTTCCCAAACACCAGAAATACAATACTATTTTCGAAACGCGTTAAACCAACCAAGTTGGCGTATTCAGGTAGATGAAGTTTCATTCATCTCATTCAAAAAAAACACCTGCGTCTCACCAATAAAGTTAACATCATCAGGACGTTTATTTTTTTCTGAGCCCGAATCCACTTGGACACTATAAAACGAAACAAAGTCCAACTCTATATCGAGGAATGTAGTTAATCGGGAAATAATAACGGAAAAACTTTCATTTCGTTCGCCTTATGGTCGAGATTGAATTGACCCAGTTATTCTTCGAAAGTTCGAATGGCTGAGCGAAAGTATTGGGAGTTTGGGAACTCTTTTTCCCCTTTCCGGTTCACGGATTCCAGATATCGGATCGGGTAGATAGATGTTCCATAACCGATCCGATAAACTAAGTGGTTCAATTTCATTCGTTTTGGATTTTACGGTTTTTGCGTAATGGTGAAAAAGGTCGAATTCTTAGTTGTCAATGGAAGAGAATTATGGATATATGATTATCGATATTGACCGACAATCTGTTCAATAAAAAAATGTTAATGAAGTGATTTATTCATTTATTCATTCATCCAAACAGGCTGATTAGCCTAACTAAATGGATATAACATCAAGAAAATATACTTTATTACTGATACATGATAATAAAAACACAATGAATTCATAACCGTAACAGTCAATATACAAGAACCGCAGGGAGAAATTATACAGAAATAATAATTCGATATTAATTGACGCGAACTGTTTTAAAAAAAGTCTAGTCCGATGTCGAAACACCAATTTAATTAGCCAATCAAAGCATGTATACAAGAGAAGATCTAAATCCATATACATTCGAAGCGTAGTTGAATTCAAGTAACGAACGTATGCGCCCCTTAACTTAACGACTTGAAACTGATACAAACATATCAAGAAATATATTAATTCAATGTTTTCTTGTAGATACTTCATTCATTTAGAAATCCCTATCATTACTGTGTGGCTTTATGAATCAATTATCCAGATGTTGAAGAAAAGAAAGATCGACAAAACAAGCTGCAGGTGGATCGATTGCCCGTTTAGAGAAATACACGAAATTACTAGGGACTGCCTTCAGAAAGCCGACTGTCGTTTGTCCTCATTTATGAAACCTTGTAATGAACATACAAAGTCTTCTATAGAGCATACTGGATATAAAGTACTGGGCTATACAGACAACTCAGCCATCCCTAGTTTAGAGCAAAAATAATCGGGACCAAAGTAGAATTCACCAAGAATAGTGAGAAAGAGCGACTAGGACCTCTACAACTCCAAGGTGAAAAGATAGAAGGTCGAGAAGGGTTGAATAACTCGGATATTTACTAGATCGTACCCGGACTTGGAACCAACATTTAGTTGTACTTAAGGGATGACATGATTTCTGAAACCAGACATTATGTATTATAACATTATGAGTCACCAAGGATATCTACTCTTCAAGAAGACGTCGTCTATGGAATCGACACCAATGATTGAACTCATTTTGATAAAACTAGACAAATTTACCATTATATATTCAATCATTAGTATTAAAAGTATTGATAACAACGTGGTGGAACAACGCCACAAGAGGTACCCTCAGCGAAAAACTCTTTCCGTGGCTATCAGCACAACCTACGCGGCCGATGAACATGGTTCAGTTGCTGACACTTAACGAGATGATTACAACTCTGTTATCGAATTAGAACCCGTTCAGTAGAAGATCCACATATAAGCACAGAGATAACTTCACTTCTGCGGCAACACAAGTATAAACTAACAGATGCTTGGGGCCGAAGCCAAAGACTTCAACAACACTGAAGTCTTCGATTTATCGGAACATCTAACATTGGGCTTCTTCAGATCGAGTGGGCTCAAATCGGGAACTGAGGGAGTCATCATCACGTACCAGGATGGTGTGTTCAACACCTCAGTCTAACGTAATCGCGTGATGTGTACAGAAGTTCCTGATTTCAGATGCAGGACCTACCGCTAAGCGCCTGAGATGCAATATTACCATGAATTTCAGCAGTTTGGACTTCCATTGTTTAAAATTTATAAAATGATTTGAAATCCCTGAAATAAACAATGCAATTGAAATTTAAAAGAATAGCTAAAAATGGCAAATATATTAAGCAAAAAACTTGAA
>WOGR01010887.1:0-10754 GCA_015342045.1 Leptinotarsa lineolata
AATTGAATTAAGTTCATCCATGCACTGTTGCTGAGTTAATCCACGTCGAAAGTTGTAAAAAATAATACAATGAAGATAATATCGAATGCAAACATAACTAGGCAAAGTATTTTTTTGAAGTATACTTCACAAAAACACCTATGAAACCTAGGTTACAAATTGTACAGAAGTTCATTCAGGGTGGCTCGTTTCCAACTCAAATAATTTTTATCTCCTGAACCATAAGCTTCAGACCATATGTTTTATACTTTGTTGAAATCTGCTCATCATGGAGCATCTCATAATGCGAAACCATATAGAGTGTTCCATTTAAAAAAGATTGGTGACATGCTCTGGGGGTGCGATAAGGGTAGTAACATCAAATCTCAATATGTCAAAATGTGTCCCCCTGTATACTATTGGTGACGTGTTTTTTATTTTTCCTGAAAATTATTGTACCAAAAGTTATTCAGGGTGGCTCGTTTTGAATGGATTGCACTGTATAACTGGTAAACCAAATAAAGAATCATTACCCCGAAAAAATCAAGAAAAATGAAATATTGAAAATGGGCATTTTTAAATTAATAAACTGCGCATGCCAAATATCGCAAAACCGTCCCTGCGGTTACCCGAATGAATTAGTGTGATTAACATTTTTCTTAAAATGAATACCGATGTATTTTCCCATTCACACGAAACAAAGTCACAAAAATTGTTAGTCATACCTTCACCATTTTGACGTCCAATAGCCGATTACTAATTACTATTATTGGACCATTAACGTAATGAGTAGGGCAGACGGCGAGTCAGTGTTAAATCAAAATACTTCAGATCGAGCAGAGTATTCGTTTTTCTTCCCGTACAAAAGGTATTCAATGCATGTGTAGCGTAAAGCGGCAAATGCGAAACAATGTAATTACCTTCATATCTATATCAATACTGATATCAAAATAATCACTCTTATCTATTTTTATTTTTGAAAGACAATCTAGATCAGAAGAGGTCAGACGTGTTTTCAATTTTAAGTTTTGAGCAGTGGGTACCTGAATAAAACGAAATGGTGTGTCGAATTCATATTTTCGGTTTAATTGCTATGATTTTTGTTCTTCAGTCAACAGGTGAGTTTTGCTGATTTTGTACTTAGAGCAACTGCTAGTTTTCGAAAGTGGTGAATACACTCATCAATCGATAATGTGCTTTATTTGTCCAGTATTCAAATACAAAATACAAATAAAAATATAAAATAATTTTTGTCCATAATTGAGCAAATGAGCAAATACATAGCTCGATAAGTGCATGGCACTTGTTCTGAGAGAACATTAGGTTTATATAAAATACTATTCATATACACATTTATAATATAATACAGGGTGTAACATAAGTACGTTAAAATATTCAAGTGACGAATTCTTGGGATAATTTTAAGAAAAAAAGTCTATATGAACTTGTGTCCAAAAATGCTTCGTTTCGGAAATACAGGGTACTAAAATTGATTTTTTTTGTTCGCTTTTTGAAAATAATTCTTGCAAAAAAAAGTTATCTGCACGAAAATCGTTACCTGGAGTTTTTTTGACGTGGGAAATCATAATTTCGTATTAATTTTCATGTAACATCTAGAGGGCGCTGCGTACGCGGTCACTATTTTTTTCAAATTTCCCTAGCTTTTTTGACAGTAAACTTTTGGTACTTTTCATGAAAAAATCTAATTCCCACAACTTTTCCAAGTAAAAAAAGGTACACCTCCTCAATAACACTGGAGGTGATCATTTTCGAGATATTTACAATTTTCTATATCGATGCATATTACTTTATAGCCAAATTTGATTTCAATATTTTTGTCACTCTCAAATTATTATTATTATTTTCAAAAATCGAACGAAAAAATTTAATTTCAACACCCTGTAACTCCGAAACGAAGCATTTTCGGACACAAGTTCATATAGACTTTTTTTTAATTGTCTCAGGAATACGTCACTTAAATATTTTTAACGTACTTATGTTACACTCTGTATTTGGACGTGTATTGTGGATCGCAAGCCCATGCTGTCAGGTTGTTTCAAAAGATTCTCCATTTTAATGTCATATGTTTATGTAGCTCCACATCTCAACAAATATTTATTCTGCTGTATCGTGGTATACCGTGAGTTTCAAAAAATCTGCACCATATGGAAAACTTTTTTATTATCCATTTGTCTATTCGAATAGGTTTCTTTAGAAAAGTTGTTTGAATTTGATATTCAGATTTTAAATCACATCCACCTACGTAACAAAACAAAAATAAATCAATTTTTATGGTTCTAGCCTCATATACACCTTAGGCACCTTCCTCATATCACTTTAATAATATTTTAATACGAAATTTAGTCCAATTTTATATTCAAACTAGTATATCGATGTTTGTTGAAAATTGTTTGAATTTTTACTGGTTTTTTGGTGCAAAATTGATATTTCACTCTGAATGTGTGTTTATAATAACTATCAGTATGATTTAATGACAAATTGAAATTTTTTCTTGCCAAGTTGGTGCACGTGAAAATGTTAAAAAAGGGAAAACAATAACTTGGGTGGTTGCTCCAGCAAATTTATTTCGAAAAGTATAGCTCAGTTCTGGCAACTTGCCGTGCGCTACGTCCATTTCACGGCAGACACAATCGGCTACGAAGCAATGTATTCGAATAAAGATTTATCGTTTTCTTCCTACTTTACTCAACAAAACAATATCAACAGAAGACGTACCGTGCGTACCAAAGAAGCTTTTGCTGCTGTGAAGCGAAGTGTTGAAGAGGACCCAAATGAGACAATTTGCTATCGTTAGAAAAGGAGTTAAAACAATGTAAGAAACAATACTCAAAAGTGACAGTTGATTAGATATTACCTTTGGTGTTCCAGCAACTTCATTGTATTGTCTACTGCCACTGATATAATTTGATACCCAACAAATTTACAAAAGATCGTTGTTGAACAGTAGAGAATCAGCTGGTGACATATGGATCAGTGAAATAAACAGCATTGATAGAGGATCCGCGGAAGATCTATGAAAACTTATAATTAAGCTGGAAAGTCATGAACAAGCCCCCTGGCAAGTATACCATAGAAATTCAGTCAATAAACTGTCATGCCAAACTCGATTGCAATAGTCTTGAAATGGAGGTATGAAAAGGTCGTCTATTGATTTCGACTTGCGAAAAATACACTAAGATGTTGAACTATTCCAAAAAGCTTTTTCCGAGGCTATCAATATCACTTATAGTAAAGCAACTGTAAGTCTTCCAACAGGAAGAAAATTATTCTTCCTTGTAGGATAAGAACCTGTAAGAAAAGTAGTACGATGGGTATTTTGTCAGGACCAGGAGTTTTATTGAATTTTAGTTATTTTCAGGATTCACTTAATTGGACGTTGTACAGTGGGAGCAATAAGTAGTGTTTTTCTTCAAAGTCAACTGCGAACTAGGATGAAAAAGCTTATAGTTGTGGGAAAATTATGGACTTGTTGTAATTTAGACTAACGAATTTAGCCACTGACTCATATCCGATATACATTTACATAATTCTATTCAATCCAGAATAATCATTTATTTCAGATAGAATTAGCAAAACATTTCTTTCTTCCAAAGATTACACTGAATTATTGTGTGCATTCCTCACATTGAGAGTTCGCAATACAAAAAGCGATGAGCGACTGCGTTATATTTTTAGATATCCATTATGAAAAAGGATTCCTCAATTTCATCACACTAGAAAATCACACCTTTTAGAAGAAGATAAAACCGGATTTATGTTTACATTTCGTTCATTATATAATTAATTTCATAATAACTTCTGCATTGTCGCAAAAAAATTATTAAATCATTTTTGAGAAGTGATTTAAGATATGTATATGATATAATCGATAGAACTTATTCACTTTGGAAAGTTACATTTAAATTATATGTAATGTACGGGGTGTTCCCTCTGAAAAGTAGTATATGGTTGTATGTATCAAGATTCAGAATAAGTGTACATAAAATAGGTGTATTGTGGCAACTTCACCTATTTTAGGAATCACATGTGTTAGAAATCACATGTTAAACAGTAAGAAACAATATACGGGATGTTCTGTTTGAATTGTTCAAGTTGATGCCTATTTTATTGCAGTATTCGAAATTTGAAAAACATATTAACAACATATTTTTGTTCTTTGAATACATCTAATAGATCATGGCCTTCGATATATTCCATATACCACTTATACTAATCATCACTTCAAAGTTAGATAATTTGAAAATTTGGTACATACATGAGCATTTCATCCATTACAATACTATAGCTCAAGAATAACAAGACAACAGCACAGTAGACCAGTAGGCTTTTACCACGTGATCCTCCCGAGTTGCCGGGGACTTTCAACCGCTCTTAGGATGAGATTCTCATCCAACGCGTTCAGTGCTGTATTAGCGAAGGTTCGAAGGTATCACGGGCATCGGATTAGTTACAATAAACGTTAGGATATCAACTCATGTGTGGACCGCATGTTCCAGGGGTTGGGCTCTTGAAGAGCCGGTGAAATCACCGTAGGGAATACGTACCTAACCAGAAAATCTTCTAGGATATCCTTAAATTTCGTATTTATATGAGCGCACGCCAATGGTAAAAGAACGAAATCGACTGCGCTTTTCGTTTCGAGGTCACCGACAACTTTATCAATTTATGAATAAAAATAGTGGAAATTAACTTACTGGTTGATATTTACTGTGACAACAGGGTGTGATGATTTAAAATCGGAAACTATAAAACTAATATCAGACTACATTGAAGATCTTCTAACCCATATTCTCAATCGGTGTATCGAAGAAGGAGTATATCATACTGACTTCAAAAAATCGATCATTATACCACTTTTAAAAAAGGAGGATACATCGATTATTGCAAATTATCGTCCTATATCCTTAGTAACACATTTATCAAAAATATTTCAAATTATTATTAAAAATAGGCCTGTTTCGGTTCTGTCTGTTCTGCTTTTTTTCCGTTAACCAGCTGTCGCTCCCCTACGAACGGCAAGCCTCAGAAGTCGAAACTTGTCCGAGCTAAGGACTAACAAGGTCTTACCTTTCAACGTGTGATTCCTAACAAGGAATCTCAATGAATATAAATTAATATCAAATAACCAATTTGGATTTAGGGAAAACTTATCAACTCATGATGCTGTTCTATCATTGACATCGAAAGTTACTGATGCTTTGAATGACAGTGAACCATCTCTGTACATATTCATAAACTTATCGAAAGCTTTTAACACTGTCAGTCATCATCCTCTCTTACAGTCTCTAGAGGACATTGGAATGCGGGGTAATATCTTGAGAGATCTCCTCAGCAGTAAATAGCAGGGACACGAAATTTTGTATACGCATTCGTTTATGATAGGCAGTTGGTAGGCCCACCATAAAATAGATGCCACATCCAGGGTTGGCTTCAATAAAAAAAATATATTTCTAGAAAAAAATTAAATCAAGCTTTTACCTTTATATACCTACTTCCCGACTCTAAAAAGAATACAGAAAATGGTGTAGTAGGTTGTAAGGACCCATATTTATTTGCATTGTAAAAGAACTTCAATCGGAACATTTCAGTATTTCAATGAGTCTACTAAACATAGAGCCAACTGGCGAATTTGCGATTGAAAAAACCCTTACGAATCTATCCCACTAATCAACAAGTTTTCAATCATAACAAAACCGGAGAGCACAAATGAATGACACGGACATTCCATGAGTCCGTATCGACTTCGGCAAAGATGGGATCTACGTTATTCAACCGAAATCTGTGCAATTTCCAGTTAAATTCAGCCATGGTACAACTGAACGTAGAATGTTGCCAATTTTTTATGCTGGTCTTGTACAGTTCACAAAATGCAGGGTAGTATGGTTGACCACGCTGTTGATACTTAGGTTCAAAGTTGTTCGCTGCCGGCGAAGCGTACGTGGCTTTAAGTAGGGTCACATCAATAGAAGGCCTGATAGAAGAATTAGACTGTTCGAAATTAACTGGGACTCGGCCATGTATAATGACGCCATCAATGAAATGAATAGACTAAGAAATATAACAAACTAATTCTTCTACAAGGTAGTTTATCCTAATAATAGTTTTCCCCGTTCCTTAAGTTTTTCTGTTGAAGGACTCTCCGTTTTATAGATGGACTTTCGTATTGATCGATAACTATCGTTGAAACTGAAAAATATAAAATAAAATAATGATAAAAAACTTTTAGAACAAGCTTTTATTTAAGTGCCCTAAAAAGATCAAAATTAAATTTCAAATCACGTTAACCACATTCATTTATGACTTTACAGAATTGAAATTATAATGGAAGCTTGTCGCGATGCCTAGAAGAAATCTCTACATATTCAGTTGGATGAAATTCAAATTAAGAAACATTCTGACAGATCAACTAGGTACTGCAATCAGTTTCAAACCGTATGTGTGCAAAAAAGTTATTCAAGGTTAAAGTTCCACATTTTAAGCATTCACGGCACTTTTATTCAATTACGAATATTATGAATTGCTCACAAGTTTAGTAGGTGCCTACCTAATTACAAAATTTCAATAACAAATTGAAATTATCTTTGATATATTAGACTTCATGATCCGTGCCTGTTTAATCCATCAGCTCTTTCATTTACAATGATTCCTGATGACTGTCTTGGTATACTGTCAATTTGCTCCTACCATATCACTTCTTCACCCCATTTCCAGAAAATTCTCGATGACGTTCCTGTGTTCATTAATGTCCAACATTCTGCCTACCATCAGGTTATTGAGTTACGACAGTTTCTTCTACGTTGCCGAATTGCATACAGTTCTGCCTGAAAAACTGATATAATATACTAGTCGGGTAGCTGCAGATGAAATTTTCACCCCATAAGTATCTCTCTGTATAGGCAAATTCGACCCAGGCTCTTCTTGAAAAATTTCAGATAGAAGATAAAATAGAATTACAAACGTCAGAGTTTTATCCAAATACGATTTTATTTCGTTCATAACAGAGCTGCAGCTTATTAACTTGTCACAAAATACAAATACAATTAGTAGTATTAACATAATATAATAAAATATGAGACATACATCAGCTTTATTATTATATGTTTCTTTTTATTTTTTGTTTTCTTTTTGCTCGAATACGTTCTAACTGTTACTTTTGGAATAGCCGTTGAAACCTGCGAACAGGTACGACAGAAGTAGTTTATTGATCTGAGAAAATTATTATGAATTATTTATGAATCTATGAGTCTTTCACTAAACGTTATTATTATTATTATATATGAAAATAGATTTATACATCATGTGTCGCGGTTTTGTGAACATATCGTAGTGAAAATCAAAATAAAATATATAAGTAAGCTTTGATATGGATATTTTTCAAGGACAGGCCAGTTTCATTTTTTAATATTTGTGCACGTTAGAAATATCCATACTTACAAAGTTAAAATATGTGTTCCACAAAGGACTAAAGAAAACAAGGGGTAATAATATAAAAAAATTCTTGAATACTTTCTGTCCTAGATTATTTTTCATTAAGAACAAACTATAAAACCCACGTCCCAGAAAATGTTTGCTATGAACAAATTATTTGGGGGTTCCTAGGTCATTCGGTCTCACTGATGACACAACTCCACATTTTTTATGACGATACGTCAAAATAAACCAAGAGAAACAGAAAATAAATTGAATGGCAGATGTGGAGAGGAAACGGGTCACGTTAAATTATGTTCTAGGAGAGTAGGTCTATTCATATGATGATTCAGAAGACCTGTAAGTAGGCCTGTCAAACATCATATTTCATCTCCGTTGAAGTCTAATAAACGTTTGGTGAAATTCTTCGAAAGATGTATGAATGCCTTCAGCTTTCAGCTTTTTTTTCTTTTAGGCCAGTGTGGTCAATAATCCAACTAAGAGACAATTTGTTGTCTTTCAACTGACGATAGTTTTTTGTCAGATCAATATCAACAAAGATGAATCTTCTACTTCTAAGAGCCGCTTGACAGTCCAAGACTATTTTCATTGATTCATGTGAGAGGTTTGTTCTAGCCAATCTCTCTACACATAACTCTAGGCAGGAAGATATATCTGTACCGAAACTGCGATTATATACATCTGCACTAAATCATGATGATGCTTTTATTCGATGGCAGTTCGTAGGTGACAGTTAAAAGCGTTAAGTTGAAAGTCATTCCCAGAATGCTGTTACTTTCAGTGTCCCCAAGTAGTCTGCTACGTTCCGCATAGGCCAGTTATATGCAATTGACAATATGCGTAATTCTGTATGTTGTCCGTTTAGTCTCTTTCTACAAAAAGATGTGTTTGTGTGGTGCAAATAGCACCGGAGATAGGCAAGCTTATTCCCGTATGTTAAACAAACACTTAATCTGTACGTGATAATTGGTCTGAAAGTTATCACATATATCCAATGAAGTTGCTTGAGCCCTGAGCCTTGAGATTTTTCGCAGATCTTTCTACAATTCCTGCCTTTGTATAAAATATTTTCTAAGTGAGCCCCGGCAGAGTTTCTTATCGAAAAAATTACTTAAATATTTCACTTTTGCTGCAAATCTTACTATTTGAACATCGTTCAAAGTTCTTTGAAGGATATTGCAGGCTACTCTTTCTTGTATGTAGATAATTTCATGTGCATGAGTTCATAAGACAATCAAATACCTTAAGCAAACTGTCTCTCAAGAATGACCACAGAAATTGGGATATCAGCAATATGAAAAACCCCTGGCGACCCTTAACAAAATGGCCTCATCTTGAGAAGTCGTAGTAGCATTTCTGTTTGTCAACATGGTATGAATCCAACTAATAATAATCGATTCTGTGCTCTTTTCAGCCAAAGCAGATTCAATAGATTCGGGTAGTACATGTCTTCAAGGTTATGTTGTGCTAAGTGGGTCGATTTTCCAGTTTAATAAGCATACTTTATACAGCTCAGGGGGATACACTTAAAGAAACTCACCTAATATGTCCAAAGAGTATTCTTTCCAGTAATTTCTGTTGGATCAGGACTATCAGAAGGGCTAGCATGGTGAAAATTTTATATTATATTATCCAAAATTAGGAATCGCAAAGTATATTGTAGCCTTTATGGTGACAACTTCATTAATCCATCACCGTAATCATTGTCTTGTCTTTGCTGCCAATCAAATGAGTGATATTCAATTCCATGGCTGACTAACTTTATACAGTATCCTGATAATGTTCAAAAGGCTGAAGTGATTTTATCACCCATGCAATTGCCGGAGGCGTGATAACTTTCTTGGCGGAGATGTGATAACATTTGGTGCCTTCAAAAAAGAGAGGTCGATTGTCATAGTTAAACTTCCAGGAATGTGGTCGTGAATATGTCGTAAGGTCGTTTCATCGACCTGATTTCAGCGGTCATACCCTTGTTGTAGATCTTTAGACTAGTTTTATGAATCTCCCAGTTGTCTGACTCTATAACTAGTTTGAATATTCGTCCTACCTCCCTTTTTTTATTTTTCAAGACTTTCAATCACCTCTTTCGGTTCTCAGTGGATCGTTTCCGTGATAGAAGATCATTTGGCGATTAAGTTCACACTTTAAAAAAATTTTTTGAGAGAAATGTAATTTTGCATTCGAAATCCAGGGTACCCTTTCGCAGAAATTAAACACCCAGTATGTTATTTTGTAGGCACGATGCCATAATTCGAAAAGCGTCATGAATTTGAAATGTATTCCAAATATTTATGAAAAGGCATATTGGAAATATTATACAGGGTGTTCCATCAAGAATAGTTATTGAATTTTCCAACTTGGTACCTTCCCTACGGCAGATCTGTCAATATAACCTGAACGACGCGTTACTTGACCTAATTTATAATACATATGAATTTAGAACGTTTGTTTGTAAGTGTCTTCGCGTTGAATTCTTCTCCAAAACTGTATATTTCGCGTCCATGACATTTTTCAATTGTTCGCATACATGGCTCCAAACTTCCACTTATTTGCTTTATTAATAAATATTATACAAACAATCATCAAATTTGTATCATTTTCAGAACAATTTCACTGGTCATAACACTGATGGATTTGACGTTTCTGGAGCGAATAATCTCATCATCGAAAACAGTAGGGTCATCAATCAAGACGACTGTATAGCTATCAGATATGGTACCAACATCACCGTCAGAAATATGTATTGTTCCGGAGGACACGGCTTGAGTTTGTCGGTGGGATTCAACAAGACGTCTTACCCTGAAAATGTTGTTTCCAATGTTCTTATCGAAGACAGTACCGTTGTCAGATCAGCTAACGCAATACATCTGAAAACTCACACTGACGGATGGTTCGGTCTCATCAATAACATCACCTACAGAAATATTAAGTTGATAGGTACGTCAAAATAAAGTGGGGTTCAAATAAACCCTTCCTTGTGTGAATTTGCAATACATTTGTTCAAGCATGGCGATAGCATCTACCGGGTGTTTCAAATTCGATCCTCACCATTGGGATCTCGGAAACTATGCCGACTAACAATATGCCGTTGAGAAAGTTCTGAAATTTTGAGTATATCCGGAGATATCCGGAAAAACTGAAATTTCGGAAAATGTTTTTTTCTGGCTTTATTGCTATCCGACGTTTCGTCGTCCGGCCGCCATCATCAACTTTATTTTTTTTATGGGCGCTACATTGGATTTTTCCTGTTTTGAATAGAATAAAATTTTACTTATTCAATCTTGTATCATTCTTTTTCGAAAAATTGGAGATATTGAAAAAAATCA
>WOGR01010889.1:0-10753 GCA_015342045.1 Leptinotarsa lineolata
AAATGTATTTTTTTATGAAAGTTCTAAACGTAAATTTCACCTTGAAAACAATTTGATTTATTTTAAAAGAGTTGAACTCAATAAAAATACCTTTGAAACTTCAAATTATCTCGAAAACTAATCGTTACAAAAATCTTCTTTCAACAGAGTTGTGAAGGTTTTCGACAGACCTTTAAAACAAGGTGCCATTCAACCTACTTTCCCTACCTAAATAAGGGTCGTCGGACGCACCCCTCGACGCACCCCTCCGAGGGGGTGCGTACTACAAAAAATCTGATAAGTCTGAAAGGTGTCCCCCTTTAATTAGAAATCCACGTGTCCGAGCTTTTTTTAAAAATCTTACTTTTTATATTCAAAAACGGCTCTGTTAAGTTTTTGTTGTTACACACTGTATAAATACAGAGTGGAAGATATGAGAGTACACTAAACCGAATAATGATTTCTAACATTTCTCCTTAATACTCGAATATCTTCTGGAGATTTGATTATCAGTTCGTACATATAACGCTGTTTTTCATGTGACAAATGCATAATTAAAACATCCGCGACCATATCATTTGACTCTCTATAATTTACAACAATAAGTTTCCTCTGAACTAAATCACGAACATAATGA
Organism: Leptinotarsa lineolata; assembly: GCA_015342045.1. Lineage (NCBI taxonomy): Eukaryota > Metazoa > Arthropoda > Insecta > Coleoptera > Chrysomelidae > Leptinotarsa > Leptinotarsa lineolata. The sequence continues at coordinate 617 of WOGR01010889.1, forward strand.
TGTCACACATATTTGTGTTTTGTGCGCCTATGACATTGATTACTTTCTATAATTCTATGCGCACTTTGATTATCATTATGAATAACAATCTCATCTTGCATTCCTGTGATTTCATTCATTGAATTTCTTGTGAAACACACTTCTTTTGTTACATCGCCAATGGCTAAGTATTCAGCTTCTGTGCTAGAAAGTGCAATTGAACGTTGCTTTCGAGATTCCCCATCAACTGTACTATTGCCCAATTTAACAACGAAACCTATATACGACCTTCTATCTAATGGATCATTTGCCCAATCAGCATCAGTGAATGCGTTGATTTTCTGATTATCAGTTTTCTCAAACACCAATCCACAGTCTTTTGTAACTGCCAGATAAGGCAATACTCTTTTTGCTGCAGTCCAATGACTTTGATCATAGCAAGAATTGAACTGACTGAGTTGACTACAGGCAAATGCAATATAAGGTTGAGTATAAACATTTAAGAACATTAAACTTTCTATAAAAGGCCTATACTGATATTTATCGTCACACAAGACTTCTGTACCATCAGGTTTAACCAGTTTTGACTTCACAGACATAGGAGTAGAAACAAGCTCACACTCACTCAGACCAAAACGCTGTAAAATATTCCTAATATACTCGGATTGTTTTAAAATTGACTGTCCCTGAATTTCTTTTCTAGATACTTCAATACCCAGACAATTTTTCACTTCACCTAAATATTTGACATTGCATTTTTCTTTTAGAATATTAATGAGACTACTTCTTTCATTCTGAGAATTACTAAATATGAAGAAGTCATCAACATATAAAGCAACAACAATCAGAGTTTCATATGATTTGTTTACACATACGCATGCTTCACATTTTGATTGAGAATATCCATTCTTTGTCAATAATTCATGTACCTTATAATTCCCTGTTTTAAACCATATATACTCTTTTTAAGCAAACTAACCTTATTTTTACAATCGAATTTAAAACCCCGAGGTTATTCCATATAAAATATATCTCCTCATTCAAATCACCATGTAAAAATGCTGTTGCAATATCTATATAGTTAATATCCATATTAGTTTCATTTGCCAATGCAAACAACAGTCGCATAGACGGGTGAAAATGTCTCATCAAAATCTACCCCCTGTTGTTGACTAAATCTACGTGCTACCAGTCTTGCTCTTAATCTTCCAAAATTTCCTGATGCATCACGTTTCATCTCATACACCCATTTACACACACACTCACACACAAAGTCCAATTGTCCCAATGAAAGAGCCTAGGAGAGCGAAAATCAAAAACATATGCCAAGTTCAATCTAATGTCGAGGTTATGCTCACTGTTTTCTACGATTATCGTGGCGTAGTGCATCAGCAAATCTTGCCACATGGTACAGTTAATAAGGAGTATTATTTTGGGGTTCCACTAATCCTTATCCAGAAACCTATCTATGAATTAATCTTCAACTACAAGGAACCAAATCACCTAAACACGATCACATATCTTTTAAGTGTGTGGGAGCAGCCGTCGTCACGAGAGATACAGAGCATACTTACCGTCTGTCGTCAAGCTGTAATATTTATACAGGTGAATTGTACGCAATTGCCCAAGCCGTATCGTGTGAAAGACTGGAAGGTAACTTTGTTATTTTCACCGATTCTCTCAGTGCCATCTATGGAATCAGACAGCTTTACCCAAGTAATGCACTGCTTGTTCTTATTAGGACAGGGTTAACCAAGCTAAAGCAGGATCGAAAATGTATTGAACTAGTCTGGATACATTCCCATACTGGAATCAGAGGCAACGAGAAAGCCGATGCAGTCGCTCGCAATATTACCATTACTCCTTCCGTAACTCTGTTTGAAAAAATTTCCTACAGAGATTACTTCAATACAATGAGAAAACTACTAACAAACTCTTGGTAAGGAAGATGGATGGCCATGGAGACAAATAAATCACGAGGGATAAATCCCTACAGGCGCTCCCAGAACTACCAATCAACCCAAAGAAAACATCAAGTCTTCTTAGAATCGGACACACAAGACTAACCCACCAACACCTTATGTGATGTCTGTGGTGTGATCAAAAGTGTGAAGCTCAAAATCGTAGAGTGCCCAGTTTTTGAATATGAAAGACAAGAGGCAAGATTTCCCAGTGATCTCAGTTCTACATTAGAAGTAGTGTAATTGAACTCTTCATTAACTGTTTTAAAATCTATTTGTATATTGGATAAAATATAATTATGTTCATCTAATTGTTTCTCTGCTAATAACCCCTCGCGGTTGATGCGGTTATTTTGAAATAAAAAAAAATAGTTATGCGCCGCTTACGAGAAGCAAGAAGAAGAAAACATCCAGTATTATGGAAAAACAATGAATGGCTTTTGCATCACGATATTGCACCTGCTCACTCGTTATTGCTTGTTCATAATTTTTTGTCAAAAACAACACTGTAATTATGTCTCAGCCACCACATTGACCAGATTTGTTCCCAAGATTGAAGATTCCCATGAAAGAACGGCGTTTTGCGACGATCGAGGAGTTAAAAACCGTCTTGCGTTTATAAGGTTTGTTTTTGACTATTTTACGTACAGTTTAGCAAGAAATTTTGATCGAATCTGATGTTGCTTGTAATAGTTTGTTTTTCTCAAATCAAACTTGTGATGTAGATCTTAAAACGTACTCTCTGTGTTTCAATATTCAAATGTATCCGAATCTTATCCACTGGTATCTCATTTTTGCATTGTTCACCATCGCTATTAGAATCATTGCACTGGAAAATGTCTGCGTCATCATCACACTCGTTATTACTGCTAGTACTTGTCCAAGAACGCCATATTTTAAACGGATAACAAAAATTTTAAGTAATTATAACTGTGCCAATATCGAATTCAAACACTCAAATCGCGATAAGTTCCCGAACTAAAAATTGATGAGACGACGGACGATAATCATACCCGCATTCACCGATTTATATCCGTCACTATAACAGAATTTTAAATTCATTTTTAGGACTCTTCAGCCAATAATGAAACTCGGTTAGTAACAAGAATCCAATACGAACCGCCAATTCTAGAGCCCACGTGGACTAGCTGGCAGGCGGTTCATTTTTATGTTTGTTTTTTTTGGCCTTCGATAAAGCCGACTCTTATAGTGAGCACAATATCGAGTACTGCGACTATCCCTACTCCTAAAAAAAATAGGTCAGTATAACAGAGACCTGTCCTACTGGCAATGCAACATAGGTGATAAGCAATTGACGACCATAGAGTATCAAAAGAGAATACAATGGTGGAAAGGTTAAATATAAATGTAGAAGCTACTTCAATTGTTTGACTGTTCAGTTGTAAAAATTTCAAAATGATTCATATTGTTTTTTCCACTTATAGACAAAGTAGAATGATTTTCAAGTAGATGAGTTGACTGAAGTGTTTTACAGTTCTTTCTTCACTAGTTACGTTCAAATTTGTGGTTCTCAAAAGTTTTGCCGATAGTAATTTCTACATTTGAATGCATTCAAATCTATAAATCGTCGAAGAGTTCCGATATTTTATCCACTCAACTGATTTTGGCAAAAAATATGTCTTGCGGAAAGTGTATCTAGAAAGGCATGCTGCTTTATTCATATCCATCATTTTCCAGTATTCAACCGTTTCCTCCAGAAATGAATCTTCAGTGATTTATGACAATAGTAGGTACGTTTATAATCAATCCGTTATTCGTTCATCATGGTAGGCCAACCCATGTTTGGTACCTTTAACCTCTAGCGGTGTTACGAATATGAAACCGAGTGAGGCTGGCTCCAGCCGCAATGACACACCCACGATATGTTATATTTCAATTTCGTCATTAGGATCAGGGAGATATATCTCCATCTGAAATGGGATGTAGTAACATTACTCCTATTGCGTTACTTTTTTATCTCAATTTCATCATGGCGCAGTGTATGACTCAGAAATTTACGGTAAGTTTGACGATTTTGGTTTTCTTATTTTGAAGGTGATATTGCTGAAAAAATACAGTGTGTACTTCTGTCAGGCTTACTGTTCTTTTTTCTTCCCTTCTATTCAAAATCTGCTTATGAATGAATTAAGACTCCACGATCCTTTGTTTATATGAACATCAAACTTGAAAACACATTTTGAAATATTCCCGCGAAATAAAATTTCGCGGGATACCACACATTCGATTAACAATTTTTTAATTATTTTAATGTTGGTACACTCGTTTCGAATATGTGTTCACAGTTTCAGCTGTTTAGCGTATTTAGTTTGTTGGTGAGAGGCATGAAAGTTAGAAATATTTTGCGTGTACGGCGATTTTCTGCTATCGAAAAAAATGGGTAGAAGAATTTGCATCAAATATTATGTATAAAATTGGATTGAGTGCTCAGAAATTTTTGAAATGTTCAAAGTGGCATACGTTGATTGTACTCTGAGTCAAAGAAATGTTTACGAGTGGTAGAAGCTTTTCACAGAAGGTTGAGATGTGGCGCTCAACGTGGAGCCATTATGTGTAACACCCCAAAGTTTGAAAAGGCAAGTTGAATATCTCAATATTTTGGGTTGCCAACACTGGTTGCTGATAGGCTGCTCAGTTTTATACGGGACGTTGTGAGTAAATTCAACCCAGACTTGATTAATAGCTATTACTGATTACCTCACTATTATTCAAATAAACTCCTGGTTCATTTGATTAATAGTAAGGTAATCAGTAATAGCTTTCAATCAAGGTTCATTTCATTAATAGTGAGGTAAACAGTAATAGCTATCAATCAAGCCTTAGTTGAACTTACTCACACCCTCCCGTATCAAACTGAGCCTATCAGCTACCAGTGTTGGCACCCCAAAATATTGAAATATTCAATTTAGGGGGTTACACATATTAATAGGTGATTTAGTACATTACAAATTTTTTTACTACTCTAAATTCCATCGATAACTAAATAAAGCCAGCATAAGACGAATTGAAAGATAATCTCCAATCACATTCAGCGTAATTATCACAAATTAAGTAAGTAGACGGATTTCTATTACTGAATCGCAAAATCCAGGGGAGACAAAGATATACTCAAACCGATCTCATCAAATTTACTATTAATAGATATCCAGAAAATGGAACAAAAAGTCAACGTACCAGATATCAACCGTTCCAGCCAAGCACTCGAAGGAAAGAGAAAGGCTTTTATCGTTTTCATCGAAAAACGAACCGATTTGGTTGCGTCTGTCAGACATCAGCAGCAGTGACTATAATACCAGTTACCGAGTAGAAAAATGATCGAAATTGTGGAGATTGAACTATTGGTGTTGAAGATAACATTTGGAATATATGAATGTATCGAAATATTCGTAACAGATGTGGATGGAAAATCGTCAAATCACTATTAAAGAAGTTATCGGTTGGCTCATTTCATGCAATTGTTTCGTAGATTTTGGGGATGAAGCGTCTGGCAGCGAAGTTCGTTCCAAAATTTCTGCCATTCGACAAAAAAAAAACCGTCGCATAAGCATCGCTCAGGAATTGTTGAATGACGTACACGCCGATCCAGATGTGCTGAAAATGGTCAGTACTGTTGACGATTCATGATTGTAAAGTTATGACTTCGAAACCAAAGTCCAATCGTCCCAATGGAAGAGCTCAGAAGATCCAAGACCGAAAAAAAAACACGTCAAGTTCGATCAAATGTTAAGATTTTGCTCACTCTTTCCTTCTATCGCCGTAGCATAGTGCATCAGGAATTCTTGCCAAAAGGTCGTACGGTCAATAAGAAGCAATACGAAGAAAATGTTCGGTATTGTCAAAAAAAAATGTACGGCTTTTGCTTCACGATCATGCACCTGCTCACTCGTCATTGCTTGTTCGTAATTTTTTGGCCAAAAATAACACCGTTATCATTCCTCAGCCACCGCATTTACCAGATTTGCCCCCCCCTGCGATTTTTTCCTGTTCCTAGAATGGAAGAGATACACGAAAGGACGTTTTGCGATGGTTGAGGAGATGAAACCTAATCGCTGAGAGAGCTCAAGGACATACCTAAAAGTGCATATCAGAACTGCTTCGAGCATTGGAAAAAACTCCAGCACAAGTGTATAATATATGAGGAGGACTACTTCGAAGGTAACAAAATAGAAATTAATGAATAAATAAATATTTTTCGAGAAACATTAAAATTTATCTTATTTTTTGAACTGACCTTGTGGTGGCGTTAATGAATATATAGGCAATCTTCGGAAGTAGTCAGGAATAGCTCCGAATCCAATGATGTTTTTCTGTTTGTTTTTCAGATTATAATTTTTAGCGATAACTGACTTCATACATGAACTTATATTGTGTTATTCCTCTGTTCAACAAACATGGGATACTCAATTGAAAAATGTTCAATCGACATCCCTGTTCGACACTTCCTTTATCCTTCTCCCTTCAATAGGTGCTTGAGGATATATCTTGAATGCCCAGTGCGCAGGCGCGCAAAAGTGAGTTTTATCATTATGCAGAATCATTTTATTATTTTTGAATCATTTTCAAAATGCTATCAGGAATATTATTCTGTGAGTCGTCAATTTTCACCCTTTGAAACAAAAGATTTGTATTATCCGTATAGTTACAGATATCATTTGATACTTTTTTGCTACTTCCAGGCAAATCATTGGTGGAATGATAAAAAGAAGCGGGTTGCTACATGATTCATTCAACGTATCCGCGACCTGTGATTTCCTAAACGATATCCAGCCTTACGATATTGATGCCATCTTCAAAGGCTAGCTAGTCCTTCTTGTAGACTATAGTAAGAGGGGGATTCTGGGTCAAATAACCTTCAACTTCTCAGGGAATGATATATGATACTACCGAGGATCACTTCTGTAGTAGATTGACAGTTTAAGTTGGTACCCGAAGTATACTTGATTTTAACATTCATTAAGTTAAATTATTATCCAGATTTGTCACTTTGTCTGATAGTCTTCACGAACCTACAGTGCTTTTAGGATGCGTTTTATGAATAGCTAGACCCAAGATGTCTTAAGTAAATGTATGCAAAAAGCCAGTATAGCAAGCAGGTATAAGCGCCAAGCAGAAACAAGGAAAGACAATGCTTATCTTGGTTGGTGTCACATCAAGGGCACTTGCTCTGACCTTTAGCGGTGAACAGGTTCATGCAGACTAAGATGGGCAAAAATCTGGATTTCGAGCAACGGTACGTACGTTCCCATAAATCAGTTGGGAGGTCATCATATAAATTGGGGAAGCAGGCAGATGTACTAGGTAGGGCGTTGAAAAAGTGGGGTGACAATGAAGTAAAAATAAGAAGGTCTGAAATAACATTCTGTATCTGTATCTGTGGAGTACAGAGGACAAGTGTAGGCCCACAGCACTTAGGCCACATGTGACCCATTGTACATCCTCCCAAGGAGTTATCCTCCTAGGTCATCGTCCATCCTGTTTTTTCCAGGAAGGTGGATATGTCACTAGGAGACATCTCCTTTATATCGACAGGTGTAGGCCAAGACTCGCGAAACACACACTCTCTTATTGACGGACATTCACACAAGACATGCCTGAGAGTTTCATCTTCCTGTTCACATATCCTAATAGAGGTGTGTCCACCAGTCCCATAGTATGGAGTTGTTTCGTCAGTTGACAGTGGCCAGTCAGAAATCCTACTGTTTAACATAGGTTTTTCCTGGCCATCGCCAGATATTTCTTCGGCACCAGCTTCCCAAGGTCACCCAGAGTGATCCTGGCAAGAGTGCATCCTTTGATTCCATACAGTCTTTTCAGGGATTGAGAATGGGTGTAACGTTTGGCTAGTTCCGCAATTGTCGAAGTGATTAGGCCGTAAGTGTTACTGGACCCTAAGATTCTCAGTCCAGCCTCTTTTCTGGCTGAAGAGTCGGCAATGCGATTACCTTTACTTATATCGTGCCTTTTAACCCACCTCAGGATAATATTATCATCTACCGAGGCATTGTCTTGGCGGCGCTCTAGTATTAGCCCTGTGGTAACACGTTGTCTGTTCAAGTCTATTAGGGCTTGTCCACTGTCAGTGCAGATTATAATGTTTTTTGCCAGAAATTCCTTTCCTGGTTATCTCTTTTGTGCAGCTATTCGTGTTTGAACCACGCTGGTATTTTTCCCATTCCCCACTCAATCTTCAGGCTTAGTGATCCGAGGTACACTCCACATCCTGAGCCTTCTTTGGTTTTTGAGCAATCTGTATATATGCGTATTGCATTTACAGCATCTGACTCTGTGTTGTATTTCATTTGCATTTCGTAGGGTTTATTAAACACAAACCTGGGTTCAATTGCATCACGGCCTGCCTGCAGTAGAGGTAGCGCAGTAAACGCTTTTCGCCATAGGCTTAGCCTTAATTGACCCATTCCCACTTTGAGGTACAAACCATCCATAAGCAATCGTACCATGGCCATTAACGTAGCATGACAATGGGTAATAATGTTGATGATATTTAAATGATAGTGATGACACTGAAACTCAGCAGTTCCCCTCACCTTAGGTGGTAGGTGGCCTTGTATATAGAGCACGAAATCCACAATTGAAGGATTATATGTTATCCTGAAGGTAATAAAAATTCAGCATCTGACAGGCTTATATAATTTGTCATATGACAATTATGAAGAAGAAATGACAAAATCTCGTATTCGGATAATAATTCGTGGGGAGAGTTTAGATAGCTTAATATTATGAATACGTTGACGTTCAGAGGAATTCGCCACGCAAAAATATACAGGGTCTATAATATTTTACAATTGTTTTTGATGAATGAAGTCTTTCTTTTCTAGTTTTGAAATTGAATCGGAAAGTTGAAATGTATTTGTTGATCAGTTCGTTTTATTTGATACTCCTACCTAGAATGATTATCAAATTGGAAGTGCATAATACTGTAACAGGATCAACGATACTGCCTTGAGGAATTTCTAGCTCGGCAGGTATCGAAAAGACGGTCCTTTCCTCAGATCAACTCTCTGTCGCCTTCCTTCAAAATATAACTTCATCTACAAAAAAACATTTCTTCTCATGTTCTCCAATATTGAATTTTATTTGTCTATTCTTTGTTTTGTTATTTCGAATTTTTTCAAGTAATGAAAGCTTGTATTTCTTCTTCTTCAGACTTAAATTTGTTGCTGGTACAAGTCATTGCTCTCGTTCAAATATAGAAATGTCTGTCATTTCGTTCTTGAGAGCTTTCATAATGTAATGGAGTTCAAACAACCCCAGTGAAATAATCGATATAGCGCGGGAGTGCCTGTCTGGGTGGACAGCAAGTTTATGTGTGAATCATTAACTTGTTACCAGTATATTCTTTCGCAAATAATAAGGAGCGGTGTACCGAATTTATTCACTTGTTATTCTGAAATAGTATTGAACATCATGAAACTACAGTCATCGAAATAACTGATGCCTGGAATCAGGCATCAGGTTTAGTATTTTCAGGAAGTTCTCTTTCAATGATAATGATTTGTTTCTCAATCCACAAAAATGCGTCTCAATCTCATTCTCCAGGAACAAAAATATAATCAGAAATAATTATTATTTTGAAAATCATGAACTAAAAGTAGTTTCAGAAGTTAAAGACTTGGGAATAATTATGGACTCGAAGTTGTCATTTAATTCACATATAGAAAAAACCGTCAATAAATGTAATAGTATTATTGGATTCCTCAAAAGAAACTGTCAAAATTTCAGAACGGCAAAACCTCTCCTGAATTTATATTATGCATATGTACATAGTAGGCTCTGCTTTGCATCGGTTGTTTGGAATCCGCAGTACCATATAAATATAGATCGTATTGAGAGAGTCCAAAACAAATTTCTTCGCCACATTAGCCATAAATTAAATTTTCAAATTACGAACGGCGATTACAGTCCCATTATGCGCCAATACAATATTATGCCTATGAAGGATAGAAGAACTGTTACGGATCTTATCATGATTTTCAAGTTGATGAAAGGATTAGTCCACTGTCCAGAGCTTTATTCCAAAATTGAGTTCAATGTTCAGGGTAGAACGTTGAGGCGTACAGAATTCTTTAAGTTAACTTGCACCAGGACAAATGCTGCTCAAAATTCACCACTTTATAGAATGCTTAAAACCTTCAACGAAATTTGCAATAATATTCAATAT
>WOGR01010890.1:0-10753 GCA_015342045.1 Leptinotarsa lineolata
TCTCGTACCTCAGTTTTAAAATGTGGTGATGCACCGTCTTGTAGCCACATTCTAAGTCTTGTTCCATATGGACCCCAGTCCAATAAATTCATAAACTCATGCCGAAGAAATCTTACATATTTTCTTCCAGTGAGATGCCCGTTCAAAAATACGGACCGATAATTCCGAGAATTCCAACCCTAACATTCAGTGACCAAGGTGTTGATGGTTCAGGCAACGAACAAAAGGGGGGTTTTCCGATGCAGAAAATAACACGAAATCTAAAAAATCATTTCCCTGATTGATCTCTTTTGAGCTCCATCGGCAAAATTGAACACGTGTTTCAAAATCTCTTCCTCTTAACTCTTGCATCAATTGCATGTGGTAAGGATGAAATTTGCTTGCTCGTATCATTCGAGACACGCTAGTTTGAGAAAATCCTAATTCCCTGCTCAGGTCTCGGGTACTCACATGGCGATTTTCAACAAGGTTAAGAGCTATTGGAAATGTATTATCTTCATTTGTTACAGGGCAGACACGTTCGAACTTCTCTTGATTGACATTACCAGTTCTTTCAACTCTTGCTTTTAGAGTCTGAAATGTCCTTTCCAATATATAATTCATAATCAAAATGATTCAATCTACACGCGGAATAAACCTCAGCACATGGCGTTATTGACAAATAAGATTCATTTTTTGATGTCAGTCATGGATAACTGGGTTTTTAAAGAAAAAAGCAGTATAAATATTCTTCAAGTGTTTTACGCATTAATTACCTTTGAAACCGCTGATAACTATCACTATATCACTAAATGGTATCAAAAATGCTAATTTACTAGCGATTTGAACATTTGAAAAACAAATTTGAGTAAGTGAACGTAAGATAATAAGTTTTTTTGTGGTTACAACAATTACTAAACCTTGGTATAATTTATATAATATCAGTTTTTCGTATAGTATATCTCTGATAAAAAATGTAGTGTGACATGTTGAAACATTTCATACAAATGAAAAAATACAGTGTGTTCCATTTGAAAAAATGAATTATGTCTGTTTGAAAATTAATGAAACTTGACCGGTTTTACCGAGCATCCTATAAATTGTTTCCGAAAGTTGAGATTCCTGAAATTATCACAGTGATGTTGACATATTATTCCTAAAGAATCCACTTAATAGCTGTAGACATGCGGGTGATGAATTAAAAAAATGTTGGCAAAATAGGTTTTTCTGGAATAGATTGGCAATGCCGCAATGGAAATTCGAAAACAAAAATTCCTTTTTGAGCTATTAAAATATAGAATCGAATGACGTATTCATGTACTGGGTGTTATATTTAAAAAATATAACTTAGGTTGGCCACGCTCGGCTGAATCACCCAGTTTGCGAAAAAATAATTTTGAAAGATAGTATTTATCGATATGACTGCAAAAAAAATTGGACAGTTCGAAAAATTGTTTCCTCTGATAGCAATAGACCGAGAAAATCTTGTGGATTCACCCTGTAGACTGAAAATTGGAATAAGAAATAAAATTCACATATCAGTAAATCTGTGGAAAAATGTATAAGAAAACGCTTATCCAGAGTTCCTTGGAGAACTGTGACATAAACGATAATTTCATAAACCACGATCTGTGAAATGAATAAGTATTCAGAATCAATTCACGGCGTACCATCAAGCTAATTCCAAAAAAAAACTTGAATTCAGTACATCCAGCACACCTCACCTTCAAAGATGATAAATTCGAGATCTGATCATCTGAATTTTATTGAGAACCTGGATTCCAAGGACAAAATTCAAAACTTCAAACAGTTATCAATTGTTTCAATTAACTGCTCCATTTTCAAAATTTTCTATTCTTGAAGTAGTTTTCAAAACAAAAAAAAAATAAAAAGGGCAGGCAGCTCTTGGTCAGTAGCATTTTGGATAAAGAACTCCAATGCGAAAAATACTTTACTTATTTAAGAATACAAAACGTATCAGTGATATATTATTCGCGTTTTTATTTGTGATTTGAACTTGATGTTCATACGAATAATTGTTTCATCATAGCATTTTTTTTCAGATATTCCGCTCTAGTACCTACATCATCACCATATATATCAGACAAGTTGCTGACATAAACAAATGTTCAACAAAAGGAAGGGATTTGATAATGAATTGTGTTCATCAAAGTGTGGAAATAGAACATGATAAAGAACCTCTGTCAGAAAATATACTGGGAGATGTTATCATTTCATAACCAACCAACCACAACTACCACGAAAATAACAACTGGGTCTATTAGTGAGTACAAATTTTTATAAGTTTTATTATTAATAAAAATGATCCAGCAGTTAATCATCAAAATGAAATAATCATTACTGATATTTCAGATCAATCGAAACTCCTATCAAATATTTTATGTCTAGACATACCATGTGTCAACAATTCATGCTATGCTGTCCCTAATCTCCTTCTTAAATCTAAGTAATGCTGAAATGTGCACGTTGGTGTATTATTATGCAGCTATAATATTCTAAACGTCACTATATTGTATGACGTGACTTAGGAACAGAAATAGAAATAACTAAACTATATATGTACAGGATGTTTCCGGAACAATAGTTATTTTGTAGTTCTAATTACCAATAATTTCAGTAATATTCAATTCTTATCCATTCAAATAGTATCATAATGCTCCTGAGACACTGCCCGATATCCTTATGGACATCGATAAGGAACCCATCTGCATGATTATTTTGTTGGTGTACGACCAATACAATTGAAAATTCAGTATAATCAAAAATTTTTTGTTCTATCAAAATTCAAATACAATAACGATGAGGAGATAGGCAAAACGTTCACAAACCAATTTTGACATTTTACAGATCAGTCACCCCTATATGTTACAGAATTTTGGGATACTTTTCGACATCAATGTATGCTGCAAAAAAAAAGTGAATAGACTGTTCATCGGAGAATACCTGAATAATGCAGTTGATGCTTATCAGTTATAGGCATATTCATATCCTGGTTGAATACACGATGAATACGTGACAAACCCGACATTGCAAGAAAGGTTAGCAGGGATGCACAGTCAATGACGGATTTTTCAGTAAAATTTTTATGTTCAGGCTACTAGAGGTTTGTTGAAATTGCTTATAGAAACGAAACAATCATATGATTCCAATTGGAAAAACGTTTCAACTGAAAATCTCACTTGGTGTTCTTTATTATCATAAAAAAACTCCCGAATTTTTTTATGTATCTTGAATTTTTGAGACATCATTCTGATATTTTTCGGTAATCTTAGAGATAATATAAAGAACCCAATTGAAATGTCACACATGGTATGTCATTTAATTTATAAAATTATAAGGATTCCAAAAAATTCTGATATACAGAATTTCAGGAAAAAATTTGAAGTTGAAGAAGTAGTTAATTCTCCAAAATGTGGTATTCAGCATCATTGTTCACTTGATAAATCTGAAAATGAAAGAGAATCTAAATGACTATTACTATCGGTTGTCCTTTTTATTGGGGTTATTATAAAATTCCTCAGACAACTTAATTACATAACTTACAAACACATGCACCAGGTCATAAACATTCTAATAGGACAGATCAAGAAAGCCCATCCAAATTCACAGTAGCATTCACCAAGAGAATTAGGCATAGGGAACTAGGACCTCGAGGTGAAGAGAGAGATGAAATTGAATATCTAAAAAAATGGCGGTGCAACCTCGAAAAGCCATGGAGGCTGAAACCATATACGATGAATTTACTGTATTCTGTGGTGTAAAGCCATTGTAACTTATATTTCTTTGGTCTGGTGGCTAAAGACGAAACAAGTGGCAGCTACTAGGAGAGTAAATAGAGTACAAAGTCTCGCCTTTTTGGGAATAACGAGAAAAATGGAAACCACCCCAACAGCAGCATTGGAGACACATGATATGACATCGAAGTACACTTCATACAGCCCTATTGGTTATAGCAGTGAAGTGTAAACCACTGGCCACCATTCGTTTTGAAGATACCTGAATGAAGTACGGCTATATAATTAAAACTTCAGATGAATACAATGGAACAAAAAGATGGGACAGTTTTGTGCGAAAATGAGGTAGGAAATTGGAGAAGGTGGATAAGTCAAGACAGCTTCTAAGAAGCAAAAACTGATCTATTTTCTTATATTCTCTATTAAAAAGACACTGTTAATTATCTACAACCTAAACCTCTCATACTTATTTCTGAATTACAGTATTCATGTAGATCTTGAGTTATAGCTTGTCAAATCTAGGAAGAGACTTGATAATTTCTGCTCTATCTCTCTCTTTTTCGCTAGTACCTTACTAGCGAAAGATAGAGCAGAAATTTTCAAGTCTCTTCCTAGATTTGACGAGCTGTAAACATTTGGAACACGTGTCTGAAGTACTTTTCTACTACGTTCCTTACGAATAGTATTATGAACGAACAAACCCGAACTTTTTCATTTGACAAATCACTTCCCTAGTTAACTTCACTGTTACCTATCTATATGAATCGTCTAAATAAAGCTACTCTTTTTAAATCAATCGACATGACAAAACAAAGGCAAATGTAAATGAATTCCTCATTTCGACTAATGATAACCTCACGATATGGCATTCTCAATCCAACCGCAGTCAAGGAACAATCGAATTTGAATCGATTACGCTCGAACACCTGTCGGCTTATCAAGGAACAATAGATTCGAAACGTAATAATCTCGGTAGCTATTGTTTCGTGAAATTATAGTAATTAGGATTGAAATAACACCGTGTAATTGAACAAAAGACAGTGCGTGTGCGGGCATGTGCTTAATGCTGTTCACGTCACCTGCGAAAACAAGACTTTGGAAGAAATAAACCGTGGTTCCTGTTTGATATTTTAACATCTCCGTACACTCCTAAAGTTTATCTCGAAGGAAATAAGAAACCTTCCGGAACACGCGTAACAATTTTCAAAAAGAGTACACTCGCCGGCTGAGGGTCCGCACCTTGAGAAATAATAGTTTCTTTACCAATAAAACCTTGTGTGTGAATTATCAAGATAAAACAAGTATTTTTAAACATTTTTATTCAATCAGTACCATTTTTAATACATTCGGAACTAATAAAAGTACAATATTCCAGACACATATATTTTTCACACCTTAAGCAAGAGTATTTGGTAGGTCGATTTTTATTTCGTCTAAGAACATTGTTTTCATTTACAGCTGCTAGACGTCGTTTTGTTTCATCATATTCAATTAGTTCTCTGATTCTTGATGATATCTATCTTGACAAGCAAGTCAGTTGAGCATGTTGACGTAAATGATTGTCTACTAATTGAAAAGACAAATTTCGCAAAAACTCTCTTCTCATATTAAACTTATGAATCACCATTGTATTGATGCCAACAACATTTAGCAAAAAATAAAATACGACCATTGTCCATTTTCGAGTATTTCTTGAACAATCATTTGAAGCGCCAAGTTTGTCAACTGTATCGACGCCACCCTTAGTATAATTATATTCCGTAATAATTTCTGATTTTCCTGTAATCGGGTCAATGTTGTCATCATGTCATCATGATGTAGGCTGGATACTAATAATACATTCGTATTGGGTTCGGGTTTGTAGAAAACCAGCGTTACATGATCACGAAAAGCAAACATACTAGATAGAACAGGTTGCGTTTTAACATGACTAGAAAATCCTTTTGGTAACTCTCTTTTATTCTTACGGATTGTACCCAGTAATGTTAGTTTCTTAGAGCGGAGCGGATCTAATAGCAGTATACTGGTAAAACAGTTGTCCTCTAGTGGTTGGTCTCTTATTGTTGATGAGAAGGTTAAGAATTTTGTTTTGTCGATGTTTAGACTCAAGAGACTAGAATTCAGCCATGAGAATATAATGTTCTGTCCGTTTGGTGCTTTTGCATAAGTAGAGTCCCATGTGTTACTATAGAAAATCAATGCCGTATCATTAGCAAATGAAACAATATCACCGTCATTGTTCTTCAGGTTGTAAATTCTGTTAATATATATTAGAAATTGAATTGGAACCATGACCGTGCCCTGGGGAACACCCATGACGACTGATTGTGTCTGGCTATAAGTGTCGTTTATTTTTACCCTTTGGGTTCGGCCTTGTAAATAATTAGCTAATAGTTCTAAAGACTTACATCTCACTCTCACATTTCCTAAGCTCTATGACAAAATATCATGATTTACAGTGTTGAGGGCTTTGGCCAAATCTAAAAACACCGCTCTTCATTAGCGTTATTCAGTATTTTATTTACTAGGTGAAAAACGGCGTTTTCGGTTGACACACTTTCTCTGAATTAATATTGGCAAAACGATAGAATCCGATGTTTTTCAGAAAATTTACAAGTCTATTTTTATGCACTTTTCAAAAAGTTTCGCAAAGTTATTTATTACCGATATAGCTCTATAGTTTGTAGCAAGTTTTTTGTTTCTAGATTTGAAAATAGGCATTGTGATGGCTTCTTTGAAATTATTTGGAGTCATGCCATTTACAAAACATTGGTTAGTTATATGATCAAGAAAGTATTGGTGACATTTTTTATTAAATAAACATTCTATTAGGGCCAGCAGAAGTATTGTTTTTTAAACTAGAAATCAGATTTATTAGTTCATTGCGTGTTACTGGATGGAAAAATAGGGACTCTTGAACATTAATTCACTGTTCAGGGATGGGAGTGGTAATTTTATCGATCTTATTTGCCATGTTCAGGCCTATATTAGTAGTCTTCCTTTTAATCAATTATATCATTTTGGGTCCTGTTACTAGGGTAAGTTTTTGGATGATTATATATCTGACAGACATTCTTGCAAATTTCCCCGTAGAGAAATGAATGTCTTGCAGATGCTTCTCATTTGTTCAGGATTCCGCTGAATGTAATCAAACGATCACGAAAACTGGTTTTGGAGTAATAGTCCTCATCAGTACAGGGTCTTACCAAGATATAAAGGTTCTCGAGTAATTTCATTGACGCTAATTCACTCTAAGAATTGCTCATACCAAACTTCCGTTGAGATTAGAGCCGTTCAATTAAAATGAAGTAGTGATTTTCCATCATTTTCCGAGTCGATTTTGTGAAAATATGGTACAATTAACTACCAGGAAGCTTAATGCTACGAAAAAGAAATTAATTTGCTCATTTTTTTAACACACTATCTCTGTTACCTGTACACTGGGTAGCAGGAATATCATACAATGCAATATAATTTCCAATATCAAAATTTAGTAGTTCTCGTTAATTCTCACCCCTCCAGCCACCAATATATAATGTAGCAGTTTGCTGAAATGAATTAATTGGAATTTTACCACAACCACACGTGTTGACAAGATTTATATTGGCTTTGTGACAGATGATAACATATATTGTAGCTTTGTTGATGATGTGTTTTCGATAAACTGACAGGACTGTGTTGAAGAGGAACAAAAGGATCCTTATTCAGCATCCTACAGCGAATAGTTCAACATTAGATATTTTGATTTGTTTCAGCTTCTCTCTTTTTAATTTCCAGTTCCTGGTTCCTGTGTCTGAATATGGATGTGAAGTCATCCACATCCATAGAGTACACTGAGAAAAAAATATTGAACTGTTATTTTTTCCATTTAACAACTTTGTATGCCTACCATTTTACAATATGATACGCTTGTTGACTGACTTAGAGACAAAAAAACCGCCCTAGCTTTCAAGCAGTCTGATGGGGTGGAAATATTTATAAAATTCGTTAACATAAAAAATTGACTTGGTACACCTATCAAACTGAGATATGTTATTCCTTATGACCAAATCGACAAGAAAAACATCACGCCATAGTTTTACAGGCTGTCTGAGGGGGTGGAAATGGGGTGGAAACTTCAAAAAATCGTATCATCAAAATATAAATTTTTACACCTACAAGATTGAGATATATTATTCCTAATGACCGATTCGACGGGAAAAACATCACGTCATAGTTTTACAGACCGTCTGAGGGGGTGAAAATGGGGTGGAAATATTCAATAAATTCGTAACATGAAAAATCGATTTTGTACACATATCAAACTGAGATATGTTATTCCTGATGACCGAATCGACAAAAAAACATCACGCTATAGTTTTGAAGACCGTTTGAGGGGTTGGAAATGGGTGGAAACTTGAAAAATCGTATCGGCGGTTATTTTTTTCACTAACAGTCAGTCAACAAGCGTATCATATTGAAAAATGATAGGCGTACAGAGACGTTGAATGAAAAAATAATACTTCAATATTTTTCTCTCAGTGTACTCTGTGGATGTGGAAAACTTCACAGCGATTATCTGAATTGATTCCTTGATGAAATTTTGAACTGAAGCATGTCGAATTTCAAAACGTCCCACAAATATAATTCAGTGTTGGATAGATAAAATATACTCGTATAAATAATTTGTGGTTATCGTCACAAATTTTATGAAGTTAAACAAGAAGGCCTTTCTCCAAAATAATGAAAGATCATCAAAATGATTTATAAGAATTCAAGAACCGGATTCAAGAATATTATGCAATTCATTCAGAAAAGAAAGGTATAAAACTGAATCGTATTGATTGTTGAATGTTAACTTTGTTCCCAAATGATGAAATTGGTAATTAGTTTGGTTATTTTAAGTAAGATTGGTACAAGAATACGAATATTTTTAATTATACCTCATTTTTATCGATGTATTTGAGAAGCATCGAATGTATGTAGTATTAGACATGCCTGAAGAAGCTTTTGTTTATTGAAACACGTGTTAAAGCTAGATACATTTCGAAAAGTTGTTGGAGTAACCTATTACAATGGCAAAAACAATTACCGAAATTGTTCTATGGAAAGTTAAACACTCAAAATATTGAATAAATATAACACTACAGAAAAGTACAGATTCATTGAGACAGTCCGTGAAGGAATGGTTACACATATCTCCAACAACCTCTAGCATTTTTGTAAATAATTACAATTAGTCCTTCTTCTATTTGAATGGACGTAGCTGTAGGAATATATTGCTTTGAGTTTCTCGTTGGTGTAATTGTTTATATCATCTCATGACCTGAAATCACATGAATATCTGTGAAAAATACTATCTCGATATTTAATTTGAACCAAGTAAGAATGTCGGCAACTATAAAATGTGATCGGATCTGTGTTATTCATGACTTGATTATTTTGTGGAAATTCATGATCACTTTAATAAGATGAATGAAAACACTTTTTATCTAATTTCCACTACGTTTATTTACTCTTACGACCGGTTTCGGGATTCAGCCTATTATCAAGTAAAACTTACTTAGTTCTTTGATTTTAGTTGGTGTTAATCCATAGAATATGTTTGACAATTTTAAAATGTGATTGACCACTTCTGTTTCCTGGTCGACATTTAAAATAGGCTTCAGACGAGAATATCTGTTTTTTAATCTGTTGCACAACGTAGCATATGGTACGGCATTCAGTTTTGTTGTCTTTCTAAAGGAGTGTGTCTATTGATTAACCGCCTTGACACCCCGCTTCATGTCTTCCTCTGACTATGCAGAGCGATTTGTCTTACGAGAATATTTGGACATATGCAAATAAAATACAATAAGGGTAAAATCGATCACGGGCGGGTAATATCGATCATACTGGCCCATATTACCCTCCGCGAGGACGCCATTGCTTTTGACATAAATATCTCTTAGCCTCAAAGAAGTGAAATTTCCGTAAATACTACATAGAATACCTTGCGGTATAGTTCAAGTAAACGTTATTGTGCACACTTAAAGTTGTCGGCACTCTCAAAGGTCAAATAACCAATACATGAAAATAAACCAACTGCCAAATAGTCCACGTGGACTCTAGAATTGGCGGTTCGTATTGGATAATTGTTACTAACCCAGTTTTGTGATTGGCTGAAGAGTCGTAAAATTAAATTTGAAGTCAGTTTACGGTGACGAATAGAAATCGGAGAATTCGGGTATGGTTATCGTCGTCGTCTCATCTTTCAGGGACT
Source organism: Leptinotarsa lineolata (assembly GCA_015342045.1). Classification (NCBI taxonomy): domain Eukaryota; kingdom Metazoa; phylum Arthropoda; class Insecta; order Coleoptera; family Chrysomelidae; genus Leptinotarsa; species Leptinotarsa lineolata. Next base: position 9,976 of record WOGR01010890.1, read on the forward strand.
GATCGCGATTTGAGTGTTAAAATTTGATATTGGTGCAGTTATAATTACTTAAAATTTTTGTTGTTTGTTTAAAATGTGGCGTCCTTGGCAAGTACTAATAGTAATAACGAGTGTGATAACAACGCAGACTTTTTCCAATGTAGTGATTCCAAAAGCGATTGTGAACAATGCGAAAAAGAAATACCAGTGAATAAGATTCGGATACATTCGAATATTGAAACACAGAGAATTGGTTTCAATGTATATAAGAATCTACATCTCAAGTTTGGTTGCGAGGAAATCAAACTGTTACAAGCAACATCAGTCAAAAACAAATCTTATGAACGCAAGACGCAGGATTACCAAAACGTTTAGATGTTCATTTAATAAAATCAATGAAAAAACAATATACGACTGTTACAAAAGCAATGAGATTCTTACAACTAAAATCATAAGGAAGAAATTGAATGCTTCCGGCCATAATGTGAGTTGCTGTGACAAAACTCTTCAGAATTGGATAAAGAAACTAGGATTCAAATTTGAAATAATAAACAAACGTCAAGCAGTTATGGAAAGCAGACGAATAGTTTAATTGCATAACAAATACTTAGAACAAATAACTAAATATAGACAAGAACAACGGCAAATTTTCTACTTGGTCGAAACTTGGTGTAACACTCACGACACAGTTACGAAATGGTGGACTGATGGTTCGAGAATGTGTACGCCTAACATACCTGCAAACAAAGGAGCGTGAGTAATCATAGTGCATTGCGAAGGAAATAAAAGATGGGTTCCG
>WOGR01010891.1:0-10752 GCA_015342045.1 Leptinotarsa lineolata
AAGGTCGTTGAAAATGTTTTTTGGTGAATTTCATCAGTTCGGACTTTCATTGTCTAATATGATATACTATGATATGAAATCCCTGAAAGAACAATTTAAATCGAACATTAAAATGAATATCTGAAAATTACAATTATATGGGTCAAAAATGTCTGAAATGAAATTACAATAAAATACAAAATTGAACAATTAAAAATGAAAATTGAAAGATTTCAAGTCAAGTTACTTCACAACGTTTCGATTGTTAGTAAACACAAACGTCTTCGGGTGATGACTGGACTATTCCTCCGAGAGATGACTGTAGTGCTTTCACCTATCCCCTCTTCCCTCTCTCCTCTTCACTGGCAGATGACCGTTTGGCGGGAGTTGATAGTTTTCCGCTTGATTATGGGTTTCCATGTCTTGCGTTTATCTCTACGCCAGCTTGGTTGAATGCGTCGTTGGACAACATATGCAGCTTCTTCAAACTTTCTCTCATATCAGCGTTCCTCCCTGTGGATGATTTCAGCTTGGGATCACTTGATGTTATGTTGATGAGTCTAAACATGCCTTGTTATTCCCGATTTGCTGGTTTTCTTCTCAATTTTATTTGTTCTTTCAGGGATTTCGAATCATATTATACCTATCATATAGATAATGGAAGTCCGAAATAATGAAATTCATAATTGTTTTGTATCAGTTCCTGGGTTATTTGAAAAAATGAGAGTATCCGCAGCCTATTCAATACCTCTTGTTTATGTTACTTTGCAAGCTTAGGGTAGCGCACAGTTCAAATTACATGGGAAACAGAATATTTTTCAACGATTTTCCACTCAGAAGTGAAAATTTACCTTCGTCTCGTTCGAATGTAAATTTTCAAATATCGATGAAAAACATATACGGTGGTTCTGATGGGTCGTCTATCTGAAAAAAATGGATGTGTCATGTATATCTAAAATTTTGAAATTTTGTTGAGGATTGTGACTTCATATGCTTCATTATAGTGTTTTAACTCTATAAATTTGAGTCGCAATCAATATGAAGTATAAGAAATGTTATTATATTTCATCCATACAAAATAACAATAGTATGACTGTATGACGCAATTGAAATTTTTTATTTTGTTTTTTTCTCAATAAATCATTGCTATACCTTGAAGTGAACAGAGTTGGCACAGGAACAAACATAAATTCCATTGGGAAATTTCGTTTTACGTTATGTTTATCTTTGTTTCAATTTGATTCAGATCGAAACATTAGAAGGAGACAATTAAATGGGCCGTGGAAAATTCTCAAAAGCTGGAAAGATACAACGACACTACCGGTATTTATTAAGGTATTTTGTTTATTTTCGTTTTCCAATAAATATCTTCCGAGTGACTTCGAAACACGAATCGGTAGGATTAATATATTAATGAGACAGAACGGTGTTATTTTCGTCGCTATTTTCGTTGTCAGAATTCAACGTGAATTCACGCCCAGTCATGTGTTTTTTTAATGATTTTTTCGTCATACCGAACTGTTTACGTTCGAGATGTTTGTTATTCACGAAAAGAAATAATCAACGGGACGGTTGAGATGTGTAAAATGAGATCCGTTTTCGAATAGTTCCTCGTTTATCTCTTATCTGTGCCTGTTTCCGATATGGCAGATATTCTACCACTTATCTTTGTGTAAAATGTTGAGATGATGAATTCGTTGTCAATATTGTTTAGCTCTTTCTTTGGACGAAACAAGTTGAAATATCTCTCCGTCAATTATATTTATTATTTCAACTATCCAAAATAACTTATTTGAATCAGAAATACTCACTTATTAACAGAAATCAAAAGTGAAAACTATCGAGTAGAGATACATACGATTGATATTTAGAAATAAATTTCGAAATATTAATCTCTCCCAACTACCTACACATTAGGGTCTGGTAAATGTCAGTTGGAAAACAACTATTTCCGCGGCTAATACCACGCTGGATATTGAATTATATACGACTACTCTCGCAGATGTTTCTCATTCATCCAGCACCATAGTCTTGCTGATGGACCATGCTGGTCTAGCAGCAGGTCCATCCAAAGTTCCTAGCGAAGGAAGTAGTTGTATTTCGACAGACGGTTACCGGACCCTACTGTGTAGGTATTAACATTCATTTCCTTATACTCACTTATTAACATTGAACAGCCAGGGGAGATCAATATATTGCAACAGACTCCTTTCGTGTGCCAAAAAATGTTCACGGAGTGATGAAACTGATTATGTATGATTTCGAATCATTCAAAATTAGCCCTGAAGGAAATTTAATTCTATTTCAAATCTGTTTTTAAAATCTGTTTTTCCGTTAATCATCTGTTGCCCCCATACGAACGACAACTCTCAGAAGTTGAGAAACTTGTGCGTGCCAAGGACTAACGAGGTCTTACCTTTTAAGGTGTGATTCCTAACACGGTTGCAGAATCATCCTAGATTCAACTAGATAAATTCTCTCTATAAAAATATTTGGTCGAGGCCGGGTGCACTACCACCTCGCCAATCCAACAGTTGATTTTAATCACGTGTCACCAACAGAACTAACAAGAAACTACAGAAAAAAAATGTGTCCAAAATTGATTTGAAAACATCGCACAACTTTTTTCGAAGAGATTCAATTCATCACCAGAAATTTCTAATTGTTGTCTGAAACTTACATTTTCTCTCAAAAGAGCTAATATATTCAAGGAACTTGATCCGTAATAAGATATCGATTTCGCAAATGCATTAGTGTTCATAAATATGCAATAATTATAAGGATAAATCTCCTTCCTTATCGTAGTTATTCCAATAAATCAAGAATGCGTTAGTTGTTTGCCCTTTACTTCATAATTTATAACAATCCCGAAGAAGTCAGTTCCTATGAATATTTCTTATCCTTATCCGAAAGATCTGTTGCTCCGTATAAAGTGAATTTTATGATACATAGCAGCTTTTCAAGTTTATTATATTGCATGTGAAATGGGTATGTTTACTCAAAATAAATAAACTTCTATAGTTCCAAGTCATTATCTACTCATTCAGGCTTCTGTGACGTGTTCGCCGCTTGAGTTTTGTTTATTTACACGGTCACTTGATTGATCCTCGAAAATTTGAAAATATTTGCCACTGGCGAAGGCAAAGATTCATTATTTTAGGCACGGATAGTGAAACGTCTTTATTTTTATATTTCAGAAAAATAGTTGCGTAAAAGTTTACCGTTGAAAGATGGACACCGTCGTAATTTTTCATCGTGTTCAAAAAAAACCAAATTGAAAGTTGAAGAGAACCAAAAAATATAGATATACAATTATCGACTGAGGAAGCTACTGTGTAAGGAATGTGTCTCTGTAAATAATAAAGTTATTAGTGTGAAAATTGTTTTATTATCATGGATAGTGTTCTTAATTTTCATCAAGTGACGGGTTAGTATATGAGTATATTAATCAGTTATGAAATTCAAATTCATTATACAGACACTAGCGAAACATATCCCACAATCGAGGGTAGATATTCTTGCGAAATTTTTTCACAAATGCAAACTGTCCATCGAAAACCTGAAAAGTATTTTCAGGAAATTATCATAAATTGTTATGTCCTATTGAACAAAAATTACGTACCTACTATTGCTTTTAGTAGAGGATTCGATACAAGGAAGACCTTCACCCATCTGTTTAATGAATAAAAATTATTTGATAGATAATTTAGTATGTTAAAAATCATAAAAAACAAGGGGTGCCTCTTATAATGTTGTGCAGACTATATATAATTAATAATTAGAAAATATATTTTCAAAATTAATTCTACTAGTGAGTTTATTAAAAAAAATTAACACTAACAGTAAGTATAAAGCCTATCATAGAATATACAAACGTAAGGATGCCTATTTTTATCCTGTCCAAACTATCGAGCAGCCAGGTATGAACAGGTATTTAGGTTGTAGTTAGTTTCACTTACTTGCTTAATATATCAACCAAACATAATATTAAGCACTGTTTTATTGCGAATACGATGATATAGGAGTGCCCGTAAAAAATCTGTTCCGAATGACGGGTGTCGAATTTTAAAAAATTCAATTTCACTGCGACCGGGATGGCGAATGTAGTGGAGGCAATAAAGAAATTTTCAATTCCGATGATTCAGATGTGGAATAAAAATTACTCATTGGAGTTAATTTTTTACGAATGTGATATTTATATTTATTGTTTTGAATGATAAAATTTTTGTACGGAATAACATATTTTCACTATTGATTTTAAATTTTTCAATTTGAAATTTCCGACTCCTATATCATCGTATTCACAATAAAACAGCGCTTAATATTATGTTTGGTTGATATATTAAACAAGTAAGTGAAACTAACTACAACCTAAATATCTGTTTACACCTGGCTGCTCAATAGTTAGGACAGGATAAAAATAGGCACCCTTACGTTTGTATATTCTATAAAAGGCTGTATACTTACTGTTAGTGTTATTAAACTCACTAGTAGAATTAATTTTAAAAAATTATTTTTCAATTATAAATTATTTATAGTCTGGACAACACACTAACTTACCTATCAAATAATTTTTATCCATTAAACAGATGGGTGCAGGTCTTTCTTGTATCGGATCTTAGACTATTTCTAAAAGTTGTAATGAAAATCGTTCGAAGATAACTTGGAAATAATATATATTTCTTCTTGTTTATATTAAAAACGAAGCAGCAGTCCTTGTCTGAATGATTTCTTAAAAAATTAAAAAGAAAGGAATTTTCGGCGGATCTTTCAATGAATTGTTCTTTGTGTCTTCAACCTTCACTTGAAATGTACTCGTCAGTTGACCTTTGTAGGTGTATATCGATCAGATAAATTTCGAAACGCTGCCGTCCATGAGTAACTTCCTGTTGCGCCGTCACTTTTTTCAATACAAATCGGTATTTATGCAAATTTTATAATACCTAAATAATCTATCAAGTAAATTACATAGTTTTCGTAATTAAAAATGGAATATTCATGAATTTAATGGAGTTGGCAACATAAAATTTAAATATACCATCAATACCTTTGCAGGTACGATATATATACCACCACGCCATTATTGGCTTCCGGTGCTAACTCATTTGTTATTGCAGAATTCATTTGTTTCACGCTTGTGTGAATACACATTTGTCAAAAAACTGTACACCAACAAAGACAAAAACTGATAACGCTTTTTGATAAGTCGCTCGACTTCCGTTTCCGACTGTATTTCTACAAATAAATTGATGATAAAATTGAATAATCTAAGTTCAATGGCTGAATATTGATTATAAAAATAGTCATTAAAGAGCTTTTGTGAATTTTCTGGTCGCGCTTGAAAAAATTCATCCGCATGATTCATCAACTGCGGATGTATTGGGAAGATAATTATCAACATTTGAATCCGTATTGGTTTCATTCGTGAGCGATAGGCAGTTAGTAAATTGAAACTGTTAGCTGGATTATTTCATTCGAACATTTTGTAATGTGTAATCTTACTAGTATGTATACAGCATGATGAATCGGTATAGAATGTTAATTGCAAGTCAGATTAATTAAAAACACATCTAGCAAAACAAAATATTGTCTTTAGACGAGAGTTTCGCCAACCAAGTTAGCATCATTGAGATTAGAACATTTTTACGGCTACCTCAATTTTTTCATATGCATCTGGGCCTTCCATCGTCATACGCAAATTAAATTAATTCGTAGATTAACTCATTGTGCAAATATCTACATTGTTATTGTTGCTAATGTTAACGACTACCTGTTATGATACTTAATCTCCTACTAGTTTTCTACCTGCAATTATATTGTACGAGTATAAACAGCCGGTTGTCAAAAAAATTGAATACGAAAGTAGCTTTCAAAACTGTTCATACACTTCAACAAGTGTTGGGAAACCTGAAAAACAAGAGGGAAAAGAAAAAGCCTGGAATTTACGAAATAAGCTGAGAAGATTGCGATAAAAAGTATGTTGGTCAAACTAATACTTCATATTTGGGCTCATAGACCAGATAAGTCTAGTGTCGTTCAACGTGCTTCCAAAAATTGTCACATAATAAATTAGGAATGTCACATTTTAACCAGGAGTCGTCTCATAGAACGATAATCTAAAAAAGTAATAACTTCGTGCGAGCTATTGGATATAGCATCGAAAATTGGTTCATTAGCAGGCCACATATCTATATCATACAGAGTGATTCTTGACAAAGGCTACATACTATTACGGAAAGTACAGTGATTTGGAAATACAAGGCAAAAGAAGTGAAAAATAATGATCTATATTCTTAAAATATTTTAAACTCGCCTTTACTTATGGTCATATCGGAAGTTGGCATCAATTTTCTTATTTCAAATGAAACAGGGACGTATACTTACAGGGAAGTGGACAGAGGAAGCAAATGCTTCTCCCATCAATAAATCAAAACCTAAAAAGTAGGTTGATAAATTTTTGTGTAATTTGAAAAACTTGAAACAAATATCACTGACTGCCCCTCTCAGAGATTTTTCAGTTGATATGACATGAATTTTTTCTATTTGCCCCATTTGAAAATATGGGGCAAAAGGGTGATTTCTTTAAATGCAGAAATCTCAGTACCTAGTTGCGAAAAATTTTGCTAACCACAATTAGCTAAGATATTGAGGAATTTTTTTAAAATGTTTCTTAACATCCCTGGAACCGTTCGATTCAAGTAGGCAGAGAAAAATGCAGTTGCAATTGAAAAATTGGCGTTCCCATTTGGAAACAATGAACAATGGGTATATTTCATGCAATGGTTATAATGAGCAGTTATCAAAAATTATAAATAATAATTATCGATCACCTCGTATGAATCTTGATATCAACTCACGGTAGGTATAACTGAAAGTGAGGTGAAATGAAAATATTTTCAATAACTAGTGAGACTAATTATTTTGTCCCTATAGATAGCCCATAATAGCTCAAAGTTTGTGATCACATTAAGAAAAATAGGGCATGCCATTGTACTGACGAATATCCGTCATTGTCAAAAATATGTTTTTGTACGTAGAATATATCAATAATTTGTCGATTCATATCTTCTCCAGCTTACTAACATTTCAATTCGATGATTAAATAAAATATGAGTCTTTCTAAACTTACTTGGAAACAGAAGAAATATCAAATGGCCTGTTTATGAAAATCATGAGAAATATGATAATCGTGAGAAAAAACCAACAAGCGGATTACCCTTTTACATTACGGCATCAAATGAGCAAATAGAACATCGTATAAAATAGGCAATAACAAAGCTTATTAAGGAGTCGTCTTTTCTTATAGATACCCCACTTTATGATTAATAAACTGAAAGATGGGAAACTCACCAGCTGGCCTTCCGAGGAGATAAATATTGATATAATAATACCAAAGCATTCAATACAGATTGATGATGAAACTTAGAACGCTTTATAGATACGCGCTGTTGATGTTTTTTCTCGTAACTACTTAGGTAATAAGATTACACAAGGAATTTTAGAGGAGCATTTACTACGCTACATCGTTGAAATGTACAGGGGTTTCGCAATAAGTTCTCAACAGGCCTTTAGGTTGTCTCCCATCAAAATATCGACAATACTATACATATTTAAGATATTTTGAGAGCTATTTTCTTGTTACCTAGCAATAATTCCAGTATTATTGTATGAGGTATTAGTGTAGATCTTGGTATATTTTTGAAATATTCATATATGCATAACTAGTAGATTGAAAACACCCCATTAGTTCTAATACGGGTGATCGTATTCCAAAACACCCTTAATCCAGTCTAGGAGGAAACCATTTCATTTATGGTCAAATATAGAGTATTTTTCAGAGTTGAGTTCTAAAAGGATGTGTTTGTGGAACAGATTCGACGTTAACCTGAAATATTTTCAATGATTTTTGAGTTTAACAAATAACATTTTTCAAAAATATATCTTGACCGAAAAATTTGCGATTTCAAATATTACCTACTACGGAACAATAATAGCATTGATAATAGCAAAAAAACATTTCAAAACCATTCTTCGAATATAATGATTTTTGAAATGTACATTTTAAGGCACAAAGCAAGTTTCACAGATTCTATTTGTTTTTAAATCCAGATTTGTGTATTATGAGAATCAAAGCTTTCAATTTTTCACATAACCCATATTTATCAACAGAAGCAAGCACATAACCTCTATGGTTCTAAGCTTGGACATCAACATCTAAATTAATCCCAGTGAATCTTGTAAAGTATGTATTCATACATTAAAAAAAATACTGCTCTCCGATGGTCGGCTTACGTTTCAATAACAAAAATGATGAATCTGTTGAGGATTTTACTGAAATTGTTGGTACGGAAATCTTTGATGCTGAATTGACACGAGTGAAGACTAGTGGTGTAAATGTCTGGAGAACCAGCTTGGACTTTACTCATCCTTCGAGTCATTGAAAATGAAGGTATTATTGGGTTGTTGATTGGATTTTCAAACTAATGACATTTTTGTATTCTCTCATACGTCATTAATGACACTGACAATTTGAAGAACCCTCGTAACACTCAAGTGCCCTAAGACGAAAGAAGGGAGGTGGCGTGAAATAAACCCGTAGCGGGTGCAATTGTTTCTTTAAACCGATTACAAGCAGAAAACAGGTCCATTCATCGAGATTTTTACAGGGTTTTGTAGCCATATTATAGGATATTTTGCAGATCTGAGGTTTCGATAACAGTTCAGCGTTCAATTATTTCTTCACATATTTTCACCGAAAATTTGATATAATAAAGGTAATAAGAGAATGTGATGGGCAAGAGAAATATTAGATAATAAAGACGAAACCGAAAATTGGAGTAGGGTGCAGCTACCCTTTTTCGGTAAAATTTGAAAGGGTTGTGAAGGGATCTCAATACGAAGTGATGAATTAATGAAAATTACTGCGAAACTCAATATGGTATTGTAGAATACACCTACGTAGATGGTGAATGATGATATATTAATAAAAATACGAAAATGGTATTGATCTTCATTTGCAACAAGCATGCTGGTTGGTTATATTTTATGAGACTGTTGTAACTTGGATTTCATCAAATATACATCTTTACAACAATTCAGTGTAACTTGAATTTTAACTGACATTTATATTGATTGTTTGAAGGAAAACTATTGTGTCAGGATTTGTCATTGTAATGAAGAAAATGAGTTGTTAAAATGTACCTACATACTCGAAGAGAGCTTTATCACATTCTTTCGCCTAATTGCTATAACACAGCCTTATTTCGAAACTTTACTGAATATAATCATTTTTAACGGAAGTAGTTTCAGTCATGTTCGTGTTTTTTAATGTTCCCCGCCTCATAGATTTTTTTGTGAGATAGCTCATATAAATTCCCCAGCAGAATAAATCGTTATTCTTTCAATTATGTCAGAGCAGAAAATTTTTGTCTAATTGCCTGAACAGTCGATTCACGTGTTATATTTTTAAATATATATGTCTCCCCAAACAAATTATAAAAATAGCCGACCCAAACTATTAGATTATCTTGTGTAGTAAAATGTTTTTATTTGTGACTGAGTCGTGTATTTATAAGTCGTCACTACACCGCTACGTTTAAGTGTCTGAAAATCATTCTATCATCGACCGAAACCTACATTGAAACAAAAGAATAACAATGAGGGATCCAAAATCACGCAAATGCCTTATTCCTGCCGTTTTATCGTTCGAGATAAGGCCGATGCAGTATTGAATATATGTCATGATACTTAGAAATACAAAGAAAATACTCTGATATTAATCACCCACTTGACTTTCAATTATTCCCTTTTTGGAGAGATATGAACGACCACGTAAAACTTTTGTTATTGATTTTTGAAGAAATAAAAAGCTAGGAAATATAAGTAACTATATATTTCTCGGTTATTCTTCATACGCCAATAGAGATTAAGTACCAACATGTCTAATAAAAGACAAATTGAAGTAAAATATTCGTACGAATATAAATTGTTTGCTTTGAAATTACAATTTTCAGATTTCAACTTTTAGGATTAAATTGAATCCAATTCTGGAAAATTTATACTGACGAGTGCTCACTTGTTAATAAGAGCTAACAATTTTTTTGTATAATTTGAAACAAAAGTTATTAAAAAGTAAAATTTGAAAAAACCCAACCTTATATTAATCCTCGTAGTCTACGTACATAACACTAATGATATCTGCCGCAGTACTGGACGAAACGTTTGGTACTACAAGTTCCAGTCGACCAAGACCTATCAGCCCAGATTTTGTTCTCTCTAATCGTTCCTCAGGCTGTGAAAACCTTTGTTCTTATATTTAACATAAGCTCTTAACTTATCAGATTCATACAACTTGAATATACCTAATACTCTGTTTCATAACACTATATGCTCAATAAGATAATTGTTCTGTCGGTTGTCAGTATTTTCTAGGATTTCCATAAAAAATCACGTACGTAACATACTCACTTCTTTGTCTTTGGTAGTGATTTCGGTTTCGAAGCTATGCCTGTCCATGTTTGATGTGTCTTTGTTTTCGCAGTTGTTCGATGTGTTGTTTCCGGATAGTTGCTCTTTTAACGTTGTTACTTCCTTCTCGGCAAGTGTCGCCCTCTGAAACAAATAATTTCATAATTGAAATATACATAAAATACCAAAAAAATACCAGAATTATTTATACATTGAGTAGCGCAAAGTTCATTACTCGTGATTTTTAAAAAATTTAACGAAACACTACCTCAACCAAGTTGACGTTATCAAAACGAGATCTATATA
>WOGR01010892.1:0-10752 GCA_015342045.1 Leptinotarsa lineolata
CAGTAGTTTCAGAAAGTAAATGACAAGTACCATCTGATTTGTTTTATTTTTCTATTTATTTCCAATTTTAGAATTATGAATATTTTGCCTTTATACAAAAAAATGGGAATCTTCCAAAGAAAATCAGACAGCAATCAATTTCAAAAATAAATACTTTACACACACCTCTGTAAAGAGTTTATTTTTGAAATTGATTGCTTTCTTCTTTTTTTGGAAGATTCCCACATTTCTTTGTATAAAGTCAAAACCTTTCTTTCCCAGTACTCATTTTGTTTTATCAATGTTAATATTTAGCAAACCATAAATAGATTTTTGTAAACACATGTAAATTGAAAAGTAAATGAGAAACGTAAACTAACTTGACAAATTTATATACAAATTTTTGAATGCCTTCCATTTTTAATATTTTTTCAACCGTTTTAAATTTATCAATTAAGTATTCCTATCTGAAAAAAATCAATTCAATTTTATACTTTACACATTTATCCCACCATTTTTTCTATACGATAAGTGGGTGAGATTTATGATAAAAAACCTTTGTGACTTAAGTAATCCAAAAACTACGCTTTATGTCATATATTCCTTTTTGTCTGAACTTAGAGTGAGTATAGCATTTTCCAATCTTCAAAAATATTCAATGCAGAAAAAATCAATTCATCATAATACTTAGCCTATTTATTCTAATTATATACAAAATTTTGTAACATGTATAGATAGGATGGCATTATAAACAAACACCTATTGCTGCCACATTATGCAATGGTGAGGTCAAATGGAGTGAACTTTATATACAAGATTTATATAAACATATTACCTTTGGGGGTTTGACAATTATCCAATTCCATCCAAATAATTCAAAAATTATCTGACCTAATTCAAGAAATATTTTATAACACATTTGAATGCATTGTACCATAATGAAATCATGCAGAGTGAACTTTATATATAAGAAATTGATGGATGTAGCCATTACTACGTGGTAGGAGGTCATCACGAAAAATGAGAAATAAAACTTTCTGTTTTTTACTACTTATACATATTACCATTGGGAGTTGGACAATTATTCAATTCCATCCAAATAATTCAAATACAGAAGATACAAGATTACCTAACCTAATTTAATAAATATTTTATAATATATTTCAAAACTTAAACTACATTGCACCACGGATAAGTAGACTGAACTTTATATACAAGATTTAAATAAACGAATATCATTGGAAGTTGGACATTGATCCAATTCCATCCAAATTCAAATACAGAAGATACAAGATTATTTAACCTAATTTAAGAAATCTTCTCAAATAGATTTCAAAGCTTAAAATATTTTTCGCAATGGAGACGTTAAATGGAGTGAACTTTATATACAAGATTAAAAGTTGGACAATTATTATCCAATTCCATCTGAATAATTCAAAAACAGAAGATAAAAGATTATCTAACTTAGTTTAAGAAATATTTTATAATACATTTCAAAACTTAAAATACATTGTAACATAATGACGAGTGGAGTGAACTTTATATACAAGATTTAAATGAACGAATATCATTGGAAGTTGGACAATTATCCAATTCCATCTGAATAATTCAAAAACAGAAGAAACATCTGACCTAATTTATAAAATATTTTATAATAGATTTTGAAAATTAAAATACATTGTAACCTGGAGAGGTTACTTATATATAAGATTTAAATTAACATATTACCATTGGAAGTTGGACATTGATCCAATTCCATCCAAATTCAAATACAGAAGATACAAATTATTTAACCTAATTTGAGGAATATTTTATAATACATTTCAAAACTTAAAATACATTGTAACATAAGGAGTGGAGTGAACTTTATATACAAGATTTAAATAAACATATTACCATTGGAAGTTGGACAATTATCCAATTCCATCTAAATAATTCAGATATTATCTAACCCTATTTGAAAAATATTTGATAATTCATTTCAAAATTTTAAATACTTTACGCAATGAAGACGTTAAATTGAGTGAAATTTATACACAAGATTTAAATAAACGTATATCATTGAAAGTTTGACAATTAGCCAATTCCATCCAATCGATTTAAAAACAGAAGATACAAGATTATCTAATCTAATTCAAGAAATATTTCAAAATACATTCCAATACTTAAAATACATTGTGAAATGGAAACGTCAAATGGAGTGAACTTTATATACAAAATTTAAATAAACATATTACTACTGGAAGTTGGAAAATTATCCAATTCCATCCAATCAATTCAAAAACAGAAGATAGAATATTATCTAACATAATTCAAGAAAAATTTGAAAATACATTACAAAACTTAAATGCATTCTACCATGGTGAAGACGAGTGGAGTGAAATTTGTATACAAGATTTTAAAAAACATACTATAATAATTTTTATTCGTACTATTAAATTACATATCTTCATTCTACCAATCAGAAAATGAATAAGACAGAAAAACCAAAAGGAAATGAATCCGCGCGTGGCCCAAGATCTTTGTCCAAACATTAAACGTGAACAATCATCTAAATACGAATGTTCTCCAGATCTGTTCAAATATAAAAGGATGTAAATCCAAACGACTAAATAACAAACCAAATGAATGAATCTTTGTTCAAACATCTAACACGAACATCATTTGAAGACAAGTATTTTCTAATTTTCTTCAAATATAAAAATATATAAATCCAAAAATTATTAATACTAGAAGATTAAAATTCAAACCAAAGACTAAACAATTTAAAGTGAAATAAGCTTTAGTCAACTCACATTTCTAAAATATTAAATTTTATATCAGATTAACGGAAAATGTTGGCACTAAAATCACATTGAAATAATTACTTCAGAATAATTATATCTGCAGACTATATTATGAGCAACACCTCATGCAAATCTATAACATACTCTGCTTGTAGCTAAAAAGCTTTCTAGTGTTTCTAACGGAATAGTGAGCAGCCAAGTTCTGACCAATTTGTTGAACATTTCGTATGAGTTGATCGTTTTGAGTTCGGACGGTAGATCATTAAAAAGTTTTGGTCCCAAAAAAGTGTAACATCTCTGTCCTTTCGTTTTTTCAGTTCTGGGTATCACAGCGTTGGTTTTATGCCTTGTGTTGTGATGGTGCTGAATAGGTACCAACGACGATTTATGTCTATACTGCCTTAAGAGGATCGCAAAAACAAATATTTGACTTACATTCATTATCATCAATATAGACTACAGCACAGATATTCTCGCGGTTTTTATATATCATTTCAAGAATGCACTTTTGAATTTTCTGTAGATTATTGACAAGTGTTTTTGAGCCTCCTCCCCATGTAATGACTCCGTGGGGAAAGATGGCTTTCAACCAAAGCATGGTACAGTATTTTCAGATATTTTATATGAATGATGTTAGATATGTTTTTGAATTTAGAGACAATGATTCGCAACTTTTTAATTACATAATTGATTTGATCTTCCCATTTCAAATGAGAATCTATATATAAATATATAAATCAAAATTTGAACAATTCGTGGACACAGCACTCCAAAAAGGGGGGCAAACAACCAATACGCACGCACATTTGTTTTGCCCATCTTTACACTTGGCTGCACCGCGCTGAGGCCAATAGCCAAAACCACGTGTCCGCGGTTTGTCCACCCTTTTAGGAGTGCCGTATCCACGAATTATTCAAATTTTGATTTGATTATCTAACCTAATTTAATAAATATTTTATAATACATTTCAAAACTTAAACTACATTGCACCACGGATAAGTAGACTGAACTTTATATACAAAATTTAAATAAACGAATATCATTTGAAGTTGGACACTGATCCAATTCCATCCAAATTCAAATACAGAAGTTACAAGATTATTTAACCTAATTTAAGAAATCTTTTAAAATAGATTTCAAAGCTTAAAATACTTTTCGCAATGGAGACGTTAAATGGAGTGAACTTTATGTACAAGATTCAAAATTTTACAATTATTATCCAATTCCATCTAAATAATTCAAAAACAAAAGATACAAGATTATCTAACTTAGTTTAAAAAATATTTTATAATACATTTCAAAACTTAAAATACATTGTAACATAATGGCGAGTGGAATGAACTTTATATACAAGATTTAAATGAACGAATATCATTGGAAGTTGGAAAATTATCCAATTACATCTAAATAATTCAAACACAGAAGATACATTATCTGACATAATTTTGAAATATTTTAAAATCGATTTCAAAAATTAAAATACATTGTAACATGACAAGTGGAGTGAACTTTATATATAAGATTTAAATAAACGTATTACCATTGAAAGTTGGACAATTATCCAATTCCACCCGAATAATTCAAATACAGAAGATACAAGATTATCTAACCTAATTTATTAAATATTTTATTATACATTTCAAAACTTAAGATACATTTGCATCATAGATGCGGTAGGTAGAGTGAACTTTATCTACAAGATTCAAATAAACGAAATACCATTTGAAGTTGGACAATTAACCAATTCCATCCAATCAATTCAAAAACAGAAGATACAAGATTATCTAACCAAATTCGAGAAATAAGTTATAATACATTTCAAAACTTAAAATACATTGTACAATAATGACGAGAGAAAAGAACTATATACAAAATTTAAATAAACATATTACCATTGAAAGTTGGGTAATTATCCAATTCCGTCTAATTAATTCTGAAATAGAAGATACAAGATTATCTGACAAATTAACTTCAATGAAACTTCCATGTAACCATCAGAATATGTACTTATAATTTTTATACAGGCTGGTCTGACTTGGGCCACTCTCAACTTTCAAATTTTCAAAGAGGACCTGCATTTTTATAGAAATTTTTTGATTGACATTTTTCATATATTGGTAAATTGAACTAACTGAGAGTTTAGGTAATATGATGATCATCATGTAAATTGATAAAAATTTTATAACGGTCCTGATAATTACTAGAATGCGATATGTACTCCCCCTTATATATCATAGATGATTCTCAAAAACTTCTTTGGCAATCCATTCTGGTTTGAATAATGAATGAAGTACTGGACAAATATTACTACAGCCATAAGGAGTATTTAGAATATTTAGAGGATACTTTTACAAAAGAATAATAAGATTTTTAATCGCTGTAATGTTTTACTTATTGTTTTTTACTTTAGTTTCAGTGTTCTGAATAGTGACTTCATCTATAATTTTATTTATTGATATATGACTACGACAAGCCCTGTTGAGGCCCTGTCTCCTGAAGCCCCGATATATTCGGAGAGCACCCCAGCATAATCAACCAACGATCACTCCCCACACCGTGGGGTAAGTGATCATTGGGTCCGAGAATCATACGCGCTGAGCAGCGCAGTGAGCTAAGAATGAGTCTTCTGCATCTGTCCAGCTAAGATTTCTCCCTTAGTGCGGCAAGGCGGTATGATTTTGAGATTCGAAAGTAGAGAGGGCGTCATTCCACCAAGGACTCCAATAATCAGAACAATCGTCTTGACAGAGTGGTCTGGATAGTGTCTGTGGAGTTCGAAGAGAAACTCTAGATATTTTATCCGTTTTTTTTCCTCTTTTCGGACAATATTTGTCTTGTCAGGAGCTGAAAACTCCACGACAAATATCGTCTTGCTCTGATGGTCGAGAAGGACTACATCAGGCTAAGGGTATTATTATTATTATTATTCATCATATAGATTTATACCCTTGAATAGTCGCATATTATTAAGGAACACCCTCTATAAAAACGTTTTCAATAAAAAAATTACTATACAATATACAGGTCCATATTTGAAGTTTCAAAAGGAGAATTTTATTCTTTCTGTGAACAAAAAAAATTCCTCCAAAATTGAATTTTCTTAGTTTTTTTCTTTTATCTGACCCAAAAGAGCTATAGTTGATTTTTTGGAATAATTCAATAGTATCCGAAAATAGGCAACTTTGCCGCAATTTAACCGACTCTTTATCTTCCACAATTAAGGAGATCCCAATGCATACACTCGAACTTGAATAACCCTGTGTATAAGAAATAACTACCGACATTTGCACTACATAAAAATATTCTAACCTAATTCTATAAATATTCTATAATACATTTCAAAATATAAAAAAATCGTGATTCTTGGAAGGCATTCAATAAAGTGGACTCTTTTGATTCGTGTGACGTATTTTTGTAATCCTGGGATTTCATTTGAATTTTATAAATGGGAACTTTCAACTTCAGTCACATATGAATTATTTCTTCAGAAGTTCAAATTAGTGGAATAGTTCCCACTAATTTTAACATGCCTTTGAAAATCTGGAACCCCCCTTTGAAATATATAAGAACTTTTTCTACTTCAACCCCTCACTGTACACTGGAAGTGAAAGTACACCCTATTATCTACTGATGATTCCAACTGAGTGAAGAAACATACACAATATAAGTGTCACAGTTCTGGTAGGTGGAAGAAATATTTTTAGACGTGTATGTCTAAAAACATACTGGCACACTCCATTATCAATTCAACGATTTAGAAAACCTCTCGAATCTAATATTCCATGGAAAAGAATCAGAATTACTTCATTCCAATTTGAATTCTTCAGTCTCAAATCCGATATAAGAAAGACCTGCACCCATCTGTTCAATGAATAAAAATTATTTGATAGGTAATTTAGTATGTTAAAAAATATAAAAAACAAGGGGTGCCCCTTATAATGTTGTCCAGACTATAATTAATTAATAATTAAAGAATTTTTTTAAATAATTCTACTAGTGAGTTTAATAAAAAAAATTAACACAAACAGTAAGAATATACAAACGTAAGGGTGCCTATTAGTTTCTCTTACTTGTTTAATATAACAACCAAACATAATATTAAGCGCTGTTTTATTGCGAATACGATGATATAGGGGTGCCTGTAAAAAATCTGACGGGTGACGAATTTAAAAAAATTCAATTTCACTGCGACCGGGAACGTACGAAAGAGATCCGAGGATAGTATAATGTGCGATTAACAAAGACACAGGATTGTAGCTGCGCACGGCGTAGCGCGTTGTATATTTGAAACTTTCATCGTTTTTGAATTATTCAAATAAAAATGAACGAAATGAATAGCCGGAAATTTCAAATTAAAAAATTGAAAATCAATAGTGAAAATACGTTATTCCGTACAAAAATTTTATCATTCAAAACAATAAATATAAATATTACATTCGTAAAAAAATAACTCCAATAAGTAATTTTTATTCCACATCTGAATCATCGGAATTGAAAATTTCATTATTGCCTTCACTACATTCGCTATCCCGGTCGCGGTGAAACTGAATTTTTCAAAATTCGGCACCCGTCATTCAGAACATATTTTTTACAGGCACCCCTGTATCATCGTATTCGCAATAAAACAGCGCCTAATATTATGTTTGGTTGATGTATAAAAAAAATAAGTGAAACTAACTTCAACCTAAATACCTGTTTCTGGCTGCTCAATAGTTTGGATAGGATAAAAATAGGCACCTTTACGTTTATGTACTCTATAATAGACTTTATACCTTCTATTAGTGTTAATTTTTTTTTATTAAACTCACTAGTAGAATTAATTTAGAAAAATTATTTTTTAATTATTGATTGATTATAGTCTGGACATCATAAGTTGCACCACTTGTTTTTTATAATTTTCAACATACTAAATTACCTATCAAATAATTTTAATCCATTCAGATGTGTGCAGGTCTTCCTTATATCGGATGCTCTCCTACTTGTCACAAAGAAATGTGACAAGTGAATTACATTCATTTATTTCCTTGTAACTTTTGTTGAACTATTTATACTGAACATTCAGTCATAATTAAAATGCAGCTAGATTTTTCTTTATAAATTCAGTCTTAACAAAAATGGAACTAGGTGAAATAATAAATACAGACTACCGCAAGATTTTCAATAAGAATTCACAAAACTAATGAAAAGAGTTCTATTAAAAAGAACATAAATGATTTCAAGAAAATAAATATTTCGAAATAAAATATCGAAACCATCTCTCCCAACTACCTATACAGTAGGTTCTGGTAAATGCCTGCCGGAGAACTACTTCCCCAGCTAATACCACGCTGGATATTAAATAATATCCGACAGACATTTATGCAAGATACCTCAGAGAGGTTAGTATGGTGGATGTTTCTCGTTCAGTCAGCAGTAGGACCAAGCTGAAATTATTCGAGTAGATCACCTAAAGACCGGTTTCGAGGTATTACCTCTCATCAGTGCAGGAAAGATCCGACCCAAACAGCAAAGTGCATGGGACTCGATTAATTTCAACGCTGCTCAACTGCATGTGTGAAACCTTCGTCTAAGAGAAAGATTGTCAACTAGTAAAACCTCCATTTCTGCAATTTTTTTATATACATCTTTTCAACAACATTTGTGTAATGGTATTTTATTGTACTCAATCCCATTACTATGTTTCAGTCACACTGGTATTGACTTTTTATATATTTTACAGTGAGAAATACAGTTCATTAAATTTCTATGTATGAAAGACATTATCATGGAAAGCCAGGTGTGTCAGTTTTGTAAAACAATCTTATGAAATCGTTACAACAGAAATATTTTTCTATTAGTTTTATTACAAAATTTCGATATTAAATTGAACATTTTTTTAACTGGAGAACTAATCAAATTTTCTGTTGATACTTTTGCTATACCGAAAAACAATCAACTATCTAACCTAAACTTATCCATCTATTCTATAAAATGGTCATAAATTTACCAAATTTCAGGAATGATACTAGCTGCTATCGAGTGTTATTCTTACATACTAAGAGAGCAGTCAAGCTCTATAAATAAAACATAAATAAAATATGCTTTGGACAGTACAAATGAAAAACATGAAATAAATATCTTAGAAAGCGAAATTCTGCATTAGGCTATTTTTTCTTACTTTTGCCCAAGGTGAGAGTGTAGTGGCTTTGTCCCATTTGTTGATATTGGGACTTTCTTCTATTGAACTCGACAATTTCGTCCTCCAACTTTTTGCGGGAGTCTTCAATTTTTTTCTTTTCTTCGGTGTGATCTTTTTTCAGTTTGTCGAACTTGGCGTGGAGCTGCAAAAAGATTTTGATAGACATTTTGTTTATTTCAAGAAAAACGTGAATGGGCATTTTTGCATTGGAAGTATGAAAGACACTCTTACAATCAAATAAAATTCAAGGAAGCCTTTCGCAATTAATCAAAGTTTAAAACAAAACTTGAGACAAAACAAGATTCAATCCATGAATATTAAAAAGAGTTTGGAGTAATTGATATTATTTTGACTCGTGGATTGATGACATTAGTTTTGTAAAATTCAAATTGATTATTAATTTATTTATTGATTTATTTACGGCAATGCCTATTATTTTACAAAATAATTAACAAGTTCACAGATATGAATTTAACAGTAATCTAAGCTAGGTTTAAGGAAGAGATATATAAAATAAAATTTTAAAAAACGGAAAAATTAGTTATTGAATTAAAATCTGTTCACAGTCTTTTTAAATGTTTCCAAAGAAGAATTGAAAAATTCTAAATCTACATTGTATGTATGTGCAAATCTTAAAATTCTGCCTACAGATTCATTCTGGCCATAGTTGGAGAGACAAAAGGGTACTTTAAATATTTACGAATTTCTTGTTCTCCTTGGATTCACAGTTAAAGTTATAAGTTCGACAAGTTCTGATTGATTGATTTCATATGGCCGATTTATGGGATTTTTGCTTCGTTTGAGTTATGAATAACATTGAACATTTTCAGGTCATCAGCAAACAAAAGAAATTCACTATAAAGAATAACATCATTCAAGTCATTTACACACAGATTAAAAAGCAATGGCCCTAAATGAGAACCCTGTGGTACACCCGATGAAACTGTGATTGTACTCTGCATGCTAAATAATTTTTAATCCATTTCAGAATGTTTTTTTGAATACCCAAAGCGTTTAGTTCATGCAACAACACATTGTGGTTTACTCGGTTAAATGCCTTTGAAAAATCAGTGTAAATAGAATCCACCTGGTGTTTATTTTCGAAGGCATTTATTAAATAGTGTTGATAAATGAGCAGATTTGTGCTGGTAGATCTACCATGACTGAATCCATGTTGTTGATTAATGATTATATGTCTACAATCCCATGTTAGCTTTTTTGTAATTAGGGTGTCTAACAATTTGGGTAATTCTGATTGATTACAGACTGCTCGATAATTTTTTATATCATTATGTGATCCACTTTTATAAATAGGTTTCAAAAAACTGTTTTGCCATTATTCTGGAAAGATGGACGATTTCAAGGAAATATTGAATATCATGTGAATTGGTTTGACCAGGGTAAAAATACATTTTTTTACGTATGCTATACAATGTGCCACTTCTCTCATCGATTTCATAAGTCCAAAACAAAAGATTTCTCACGCAGTGAGAAATATCCGCCATTACAGTGAGAAATAATTTCTCACTGTTATCACGATAACCCAAGTCGGTCATGAATTGTCAGATTGATATGACACGTTCTCCATGTTGACAACGCTACGCCGACGATCCGCGTGCAATATCCAAGTAGCCCATTGTCGGCGCTTCCATAACAACAAAACCGAAGCACTGCATAATTATTGCTATCAACTTACCCATCGAAAATAGTTTTATTGTTGATTTTTATAGTATAAACAGTTCAGATTTATTAAATATTGAATATAATGAAATACGTCAAAAGAAAAATATGAAATCGCTTACAGAAACT
>WOGR01010893.1:0-10751 GCA_015342045.1 Leptinotarsa lineolata
TATAATACATCGATCTAGTTTTTTATAAACAGTTGATATCAAAATATACAATTGAACAGTATAGCTGATTGTTATTGATGAATAATTAATATTTTCAAACTCGGTTGAATGATTCTTAAATATTCACAATTTTCGATATAGCGTACCAGCACGACTACAAACATGAAGTAAAATATAACTTTCAGATGTCATTTCAAACGAATTTAATCATGTAAAGATTGTTTTATGCAATTTTGTATTTGAAACTTTGTACGCTATGAAACCTCCTTCAGCTGTGTTTTCCGAAAACATATTATCGCCTGAAGTAAACCAAATGTTCCCAAAAAAACAATAAAAAGTTTTGATTTCATTGGTATGAATTTAAAACACTCAAGTGTAACACTCACTTTGTTCGTAAAACTGAGCAATAGTACGGATTCCGTAATTGGAGAGAGTGCACAAGATCTCGATGATAGCCTCTTCGTCCGTGCCCAGTCCGGCAACGGCGTCGTGTAATTCTTTGGCATAAAACTGGGGCAACGGAGTCATCAGTGCCACCATAACGTCCTCAAATTTGCCACCGAGCTCGCTTTTCAGCTCGGAAATCAGATCTTTTCCATAAGAGGTTTTGAAGGTTTCGGCAATTTCCAGACGTTGAACAATGCCTCTTCTCGCAAGAACGTCGATTATGGCCTTCTCGTCGGCGCCAAAACCTTTCATGGCCTTCTTGAGGGTAGCGGCATCGGCAACGGGGTCGAAGGGATCTGCTGGGTAAACCGTTGGGGTGCACTGAAAAATATTATAAATAGGCATATGTTAGTATGAAATAATTGTTCAAACTCATCTAGGCTACTTGACCAAATCATAAAACTGCCATTGAGGTATCGTTTGGTTGGGGTGGGCTTTTCTAACGTCTACATGATAAGTCTGCCACCCATTTCCAGAAATTAAATAAAAGTGTTTTACTAGAGGATATCTGTAGGAAACGTTCCGCGTCGACGAAATAGACCCGACTCCTTCTGAAAGGGCCTATTACGTTGTATGCTACGTGATTTACTTTATTTTGGCAGCATTTATTTTTAGGAAGTGTGTTCTTTTTAGAGGTCCATTGTTCAAATGTCACAAAATTCTGCAAAACCGCCAACCATGAGTTTTATTTATTAACATAATTTTGAGGTACAAACAGGGTGAGCCCCAAATCAATACCTCCAAATATACACAAAAATGTCACAACCGGGTACTGTGAAAAAGGTACTGTGAAAGGCTCTCAAAATGATATTACAATGAATTCACATTTACATTTACTAAAACGGGAAAAACAAAATAATGAAAAAATATTGATATAAAAATTGTACTAGCTAACTCGGCAAACGTTCTGCTATACAAATTATTTCTATAGGGTATCACATTTGATGCAAAGTTCGAAAAAATCGTAAAAAATAAGAGTCCTGCGGGCTGCAGAGTAGATCTAATTCAAGTCCATCTCAATTGCTGTTATGAAATCGTTGAATCCCGGCTGAAGATCAGGCCCATATTTGGTGGTAATCAACGATTCCTTCAATTCAACATACAACGTTAATTTACTAGTCAATTTTTTTTGTTATCTGCGTTAGGAGATTTTAGTTGGCTCTTATTTATGTCAGCGTTGGTGGTTTGATCAACCAACACCAACATAAAAATTTGGCGAATTAACTTGGGTGTCACACCAATCGGTGATTCCACTTATGCCACGCTAGCGTTTACGCAGTTATTTTTATCAAGTACTCTTCTTGGTTCTTCACACTTTGTCTTCAATCGAGGACCGCCTGCCCGGTACTGATGATACCCAACAGGCTGAGGCAGCTGTCTACCGGATGCTCTTAGGTTGAAATCAAATTGGGAATGATCAGAATAATACTCATCTTTTGATTTTTATGGAATTATTTTCCAGCAGCTTGATTGCATTAACCTTTCTGGTCGGCCCCAAGCGGCGAAAACCCACGCTACGCCACTAAAAGGTGCATAATTATTTCGATTAAAAGACAACCTCAGTCATAGAAATTCAAAATAAACTTGAAATCCGTTTTTAAATTCATTTGATAATATTTAGCAAATATATTCGAAAACTGGAATTGCTAAAAGATCTAAGAGACGTTTTCACTTTTCGGTTCTTACAAGTTAACCAATCTAACTTCTCTTGCCAATGCCCTGTTATGTTTTCGTTCTAATGCAATAATATTTCAAAGAATTTAGTGCCTACTATTATGGCATTTTAGTGTAGCAGTTCCAGTCTTTATTTGTTGTCGGTGTTTTACTCAAAAATTCCCATTCAAGATAACAATCTCAACCATTCGCCTTGTTAAATTAAGTCAAATTGCTAATTTTTCCAGCAATATTAGTTGTCAACGAATTGTATCCAATTTTTCTGAATTCTGATCATTAAAATTGTACTCCATATACTAAAAGGAGTAATGATGTTGGGCATAATTCTTAATTTATTGTACACTCATTTTAACCTCTCTAAAGCTCTCAAAAAGTCACTGAGTGTTTTCAGTTTATTTATATGAAATCAGTAGATTTTTTCCTTAGAAACAAAGATATATTTCTGTTGGATTTATACATAAAATACTGCATAGATTGTATGGTTCCTGACTGTTATGTAACTAGATTTCAATGTCTTGCATAACTCTAATGAATTTGGATACAACGTGGGATTTACATCTGAAATCGTGTTCTAATATCAATCCTTAATTTGAACAACTTTGAATATTTTAATAATAACTTTCTGGGCAATATTCTCTTCACCGATGAGGCGACATTTACCACTATTAAGTGTCCACTCAGAATTCCAGGTACTGGGCAAGGGAGCATCCACACTGGATGATAAATGCAAAAAGACAATATTCACAAAAAATCAATATCTGGGTAGGAATATTCGAAATTCGTATAATAGGTCCAGTGTTTATTGAGGACACACTAAACGGTGGAGGATTTCATAGTTTTTTGACAAAGAAATTCTTGAATTTTATGGAAGAACTAAGCATTGAAGAACGCAGAAATGTAATATTTCAGCTAGACGGTGCCTCCATTCACAAGTGATTGATTGCTGTGCGACAATATCTTGATGGAAAATTTCAAGAAAGATGGATTGGAAGGATCAGCCCTTTTATTTGTTGGTCCCCTCGATCACCAGACCTGACTCCATTAGATTTTTTTGTGGAGATATTTGAAAGAATGTGTTTATAGAAATAGACCACGAAATTTGAACGAATTGAAGGAGAGGATAAGGCAAAAGTGTGGTGAAATAACATCAGGCCAATTGAGGAAGACCCGCCAGAATTTGAGACGACGTTATGAAAAATGTATAGAGCTTGAAGGAGGATATATTGAAAACTCCAATATCTGAAAAAACTGTTCCATTTATTATTCAATTTATCTCTGTTGTTGGTAATTTTTCCAAAATTAAACTTTTGATGTGTTGATTTTAATTAAACTAGAGACAACTCCATGAAACGATTACAACCTATGTAACTTCGAAGCTGAATATTCGTAGTATTATTTCATCGAATGGTCACTTTATCTTTTCTGTGAAGTGTATAGACTTTCAAACAGGGTCAGTCGAAAAATCATGGATTTGGAAATTTTTCATCACATAACTAACACTCTGTATAAAATATTGGGCTGAAATTTGGAATCTAGATGTTCCAAATATGCCCAAATCGAATGGGGAATCCACTTTTCCGAAATTTCGACCCATTTTGCAGGTTATAGTAAGCCTTGAAAATGAGAGTTATTCATATCTGTCAACATATTTGGATAGAGTTCGTCGAATACCATAATTTGAAATTGTCATTTTTCAAAATCGGTTCATGGGTTCCAAAATAACAGGGTGGTTTGAAATCGTACACACTTTATACAGTGAGTTTCAAAAAGTTTGCACCATATGGGAAACTTTTTTGTTATTCATTTGTCAGAAAATTTCATTCTTGATAAAAATTGGTGCATTACGGGAAACTTGGAATTGAGTTGTCAAAATCCTAAATTTCCAAACGGTGTACAGGGGAGAACAAAAAATTGAAATTCTGATCAAGAGTAAACTACCCTTACTTTCGACAATATTGTAAAAGTTTATTGAGAAAAGTTGTTTAAATTTGAAAACAATATTCAGCTTTGAAATCACACCCACCCACGTAACAAAACAAAAAAATCCATTTTTCATGGTTCTAACCCCATAAAGAGTACTAGTATCTCATATACAACTTAGGCGCCTCCCTCATATTACTATAACGATAATTCAATGCGGAATTGAGTCCAATTTATTATTCGAACTAGTATATCGATGTTTGTTAAATGGTTCAAATTCATAGTCGTTTTTTGGTGCAAAATTTATATTTCACTGTGTATGTTTGTCCATAATAACAATCAGTATGATATAATAACAAATCAAAATTATTTCTTGTCTAATTCTTAACTGAAAAGTTTTTATGTAGGTACTTTATTGATGACAAATACATGAATAGATGGACATAAACTTCAAGCCAATAACAAGTAATTTTACCATATTATACATATATTGGAAACACGTATTTTCAAAACTGATATTTTATGGATATGCATCAACGGATCTAAACAATTCTTAAGAAATTTTGCATCAAACTCTTCTATGAAACGGGATACTTTGAGGTGCATTATGTTGAAATTTCAGGCAATGGACAGCTGTTGTTTGCCGCATACTTCTTATTTACACCGCTCTTGGAGGAATCAATCTGACTAAGTTAGTTGAACGCTTTCCACGAAAGAATGCATGAAAACAGGAGACATGTTTCCAACCAAAAAAGGTTAGTTGCTATGTTTGGGGTAACAATCAGGATTGAGGATTCACTAAGATCGGAAGTCTGAACTTTTACAGACTTAGTCTTCAAATGAAGATGTTGGAACAGATGTTGTTTTCCTTATCACAATTCCAGAGCTTTTTTGAAACTTTGATATTTTTTTTGGCTTTTATAGTGCTAGCAGTGGCCCCTTCCTTTTCTCTTCGATCATTGGCTTTGGCTACTCCAATAAATATAGATATACTCCTAACCACGCAGTCAGTTGGTGAAACTGATAGTATGATGGAGTTGGTCTTTAAACTCGTTCGTCGTTCGCCCAATAACTTATTCAACTCTTTCATGACCCGCTCGTTGATTTTCCCAATTCGTTTTCATTTTTTTTTACTGAGTCGCTGAAAATATGCACTCTGTCCTCATTTTTTTTATATCACCCCGCCCGTGTTCGTCTTTGTATGGTTACTCAAAATATTACTAATTTGTTATAATCGGAAGGGATATAATCAATCTTATTAGTAATCAGATCAATTTTCAATTACTTAATTTTTAACCAATCTGCTATCATCTGCCATCTAGAATAATTACTTTTCTATCTGTAACATGGAAGAGTTCTATTCTTGATTTCTTTTTTCAAAGATTTTATTTCAAATACAATCCCAACTTGTATTATCTTTCCCATTTTCCTTATGAATCAATACGGCTTCATATTGAATAATTCACAGGTATTAATGGATTTCCTAACGCTGATATTATCTTCTAAATGTGTAGGTATTAATAAATCACATTGGTTAACTTGACCACACGTCAGGTGTCTAAAATCCCTAAATACAAATAAACTGTTATGTTTTATAACTGTAAAAAAAAACAATCTGCATACCTACAGTTTTATCTTGCATTTTCAATTGTCTGCATACCAGTACAGTAAACTTGCAACATTTCTAGCAATTGGTTGCAGTAGATGATTTGGTTTTTTATTTTCTCACAAGTTCTTATTCAACTTGACCTGTTTTGAATTTTGAATCAGTTGATCTCGACCGATTGAGTTGGAGTTTTACACATAAGTTTGATACTCGTGACAACGCACGATCAATTAAATATCGCACTTGATAAAGAAATAATGAAGAGATCCAATAAATTGCTATGCTTATATATTAAAAATTGATTTTTTTGAAAATCTAACACAACTTGAAAGTTTTTCGCTAGTGACATGCTAAGTTTTTATCAGTGTGTTATTAGAACCAATTTCTGACTTGCTATTCTATTCATTTGTAACGTCAGTCAGTCAATCAGTTAAAAGTTTCAACTTTGCAATTAGTTCGTTTTCGAAATAACCACCTGAATTTTCAGTTTCAGTAATCTTATATCAATCCTGTCATAAAGACTTTTATAAAAAAAATTAAAATCACTTATAAACTATTGTCAGAATGTCCGTAATAGTAATGGTCGTTTCTGCTTTCAACTTGGAATTTTCAATTTATTTTTTTTGAACCTGTACTATATCTTATTTTAATCTCGAGTTTCATATTTTTTTGGCTTCAATTTGACACGTTCATTGTGCGAAAACCAGTTTTATACACAAAAATTTCGATATGATAATTGATAATTCTGATATGTAGCCTTCTTGAGAAGCATTTTGAAATTGTTTTTCCTAGATGAATTTCATGAAAGTACTTCTTGACTGGGACTTACGAGAAATTTCTATAATGTAAATTTAAGTGAATGGTGTTTTGTTTGAGTTCATATAGGCTCGATTTTATATTAAGGTTTCATAAATGTTTCACCACTGATTTGAAATAATGTTCGTATTGTTTGTTCATTACCAAAGGAAGATTGTTTCTTGATTCTGACTCCAAAGAATGGGTTATCAACGAATGAAATCTACTCGGTGCTGAGTTCATGAAGGCAAATAGTCACCTTGACTATTTGTGTTTTAATTTTGATGTTACAAAAGTGATTTCATGTTTGTTTGTTCACTCATCTCACCTTAATACGTAGGTAGTATCCAATGACGCAGCCAAACATACTATAAGTAAATATTTTTTATTTATTCCTGAACAATAAATCAACGTGAGCTTTACACATTTGCGTTGGATAAATAGAACATCACAGTACTGATATCAAAATGCCTAGCAATACCTTCTGTTTTTTACAGCAATATTGTTTTTCTTTCGTCTTTTCACCAGTTCTCACTCAAAAATGAATTGGAAATTTTTCTTAAATCTGTAAAAAAGATACAAGCAGTGCACCCTATTTTTTTGTACTGACGAAAACTAAGATTATAATAATAACCATATACAATTATTATTAAAGTAACTATTATAACAAACTAAAAAAATTCGCATTGTGCGCCCTTGTCTCTAATATTTATTAGGGAAAAACACCTATGGTTTTATATATATACTCAACTAATCTTCAACAAACCCCAGTTAATGAATAATGTCGTTTAATTATAACATAGACGCCAAATTTTATACTATTCAGCTTAATTAAAATTTGTAATTTTTATTTCATCTCAACCCATATCTATTGATACAGTCTAGGCACTATTACTTGTAGAATAACTTATCCGTAATCCGTAAACAATCATATCATTTGTAAAACCGTTATTTTATGCATTTCCGTTAATTCAACCATTTGCCAATTTTGAAGTTAACGAACTTTAAGCTCAAATTAAAATACTGACAACTAATGTTGTAACATACAAAACCATTTGACAAGGCGTTTTAAAGTAACGTTGCCACGGAAATTATTTACAATCTTTTAAAGGATATCATCTGAAAAGAACATTGCTATGGTTTTTGCTTACTTTCTTATTATTTTATAGAATATCGGTAACCACATGATTTTAATTTATTTTATCTTAATTGTTGCAATAAACTTGAAAGCGATAACATTTATGAATAGAGAATGAAGAGACCTTTCAAACGATATATGACAAGCCTATACTTTCCATTAAAAAAATGGGGGGTTGTACCTGTCATTCGACGGGGGTTGAAGGTAGGGGTAGCATTTTTCCGTTGAAGTATGTCAAAATATAAATAATTCAAATTTAACGTGTTTCGGGATTTTTTTTAAATATGTACAGTAACCGAAATATTGAATTTATTCCATTTGCCGCTCACACACTGTGTGTAGCCGTGGATGTTTTTCTTCAATAAATATTAGAGGCGATATCACACAGTAGGCACGTATTTTTCTAGTTGGCTATGATTTTAAATTATAACAGATACTTTTATGATAATTGTATATGGTTTTCGTGAATGTGGCAAAAATAGTGTGCACAGCTTGTATTTTTTGTATAGATTTTAGTAAAATTTCTAATTATCATTTTTGAGTGAGAACTTGTGAAAAGTCGAAAGTAAAACATCATTGCTTTCGAAAACAGAAAAAGTGTTGCTAGGCATTTTGATATCAAGTACTGTGATGTTCTATTCACCCAACGCAAATGAGTAAAGCATAAGTTTTACTGTTCAGAAACGAATAGAAAATATTTACTCATATATATGGCTGTATCATTGGATAGTACCTACGTATTAAGGTGAGATGAGTGAACAAACATGAAATCACTTTTGTAGTGAAGCAACTCTTGTAACATTAAAATTGTAACACAGATATTCAAGGTAACTATTCGCCAGTAAACTCAGCACCGAGTAGATTTCAGTCATTGATAGCCCATTCTTTGGAGTCAGAGTAACGAAATAATCTTCCTTTGGCAATGAACGAACAATACTTACATTATTTCAAATCAGTTGTGAAACAATTTTGAAACCTTGATATGAAATCGAGCATATTATATGAACTGAAACAAAACCCCATTCACTTGAATTTACATTATAGAAATTTCTCGTAAGTCTCCAGTCAAGTAGTATTTTCGTGAAACTTGACTAGGGAAAACAAAATAAAAAATCGGCCACAGTATTTTCTGATTTATTTTGCTTCTTGGGTAGCATTTCTTAGGATGTGCTGTAAATCGAGTAAAGCTCCCTCACCTTCTGAACTCCACGAACCTGCTATTATGGTACCAGTATCAAAATATTCACTGTCAAATATACCAGGCGGTATGTATATCTGTACTGACTGTGCATTTGATTAAGGACAATTGTGTAGAAAAATGCAAGCAAGTACAACATTTTCAACTTTCTGAGGATTGTAATGGAATAGGCCTTGTATACACTCGGAAAACAATTGTGTGGAGTCCCACAGGAGACGGTTCTCGGATCACTTTTATTCACAATTCATGTGAACAGTCTAATGACATCTAGATCTGAAGGTAAACTCATCAGCTTTGCAGATGATATGGCCATTTTGTATGCAGTGGAAACCTGGGTAGGTTTAAAGGCAATAACAGAACAAAACTTGAAAGGATTATGTGATTGGTTCAAATTCAATTTATTCCACTTACCCAATCTAGGACCTCTCATAATAGACAATAACACGATAATACAAGGGCATAATAAACAGACATTCGAGATAGGACCATCACATCGAGAATGTAAAAATAAAATTGAGTGGTCTACTAAGTAGACCCCTGAATTCCTGAATACGAAAAATCTGAAAACATTATATTTTGCTTTCGTACAATCACAGTTGAGTTATGGAATCTTGGGTGGGGAGGTGTGTTGGGGAAGTAATCTGTATAATTTGATTATTGTACAAAAATGGATTCTGAGAATATTAAAAAAAAACATAAGGTATTCCAGTGACTCAGAAAACTTAATTTTTGATATAAGGCAATTGTTCTGTCATGGAATATTGACAATATAAAAATATAACCCTTTGTATATCCATACGATACTCGAACAAAATAGCAATCCACAATCGTGCCAAACCGAGGAAAAACTATCGGTCAACGATCCGTTGAATTTCTGGCATCTAAATTTTACAATTTACAACCGAACAATTTCGAAACCACGAAAAATTATAAGACATTCAAGCATCATGTTAAAATGTGGATAACAAGCACAGAGAGAAAACTTTTTAATGATCTAATCGACTCGAATTTTTTTTTAAACTGTGACCACGCTCCATATTACCCAAATATTATCACCCACATAAAAGACTACCCACATAAAAGACTATATACTTATCTTCACCCGAATTACGACGAAACCCCAATACTCGATTATGTCGAAGTAAACCAGATCATACTAGACCAATATAACTAAAAAGGACTTTTCCTAAGCGCATTCAAATTAGTGAATTATTATATTTGCACATGCTTTTCTTCTTTATGACCATTACTGTATAGGTATTAGTTTATTATTATTAAGGTATTAACACACAAGCTTCAAGCTTCAATGATTTACCATGTTTATTTTCCATTCTATTTCTATATAGATATTGTTCAAATACACTTTGTGAATTGTTGGAAAATAAACATTATTATTTTTTTTTCACCGTAGTATGCGCTGGTCAGGCCCTATCCCCCGAAGCCAGAATACATTCGGGAGAGCGCGCCAGCATTATCAACCAATGACCACTCCCCACACCGTGGGGTAAGTGATCATTGGGTTCGAGAATCATGTGCCCTAAGCAAACGTAGTGAGGCAAGAATGACAGTCTTTTGCATCTGTCTGGCTACGATTTCTGCCTTAGTACGGCAAGCTGGTATGATTTTAAGATTCGAAAGCAGAGAGGGCATCATTCCACCAAGGAATTCAATAATAAGAACAACCATCTTGACAGAGTGGTCTGGATATAGTCTGCAGAGTTCGAAGAGAAAATCTCGATATTTAATTCGTTTTTCTTCCTCTTTTCGGACGATACTCGTCTCGCCAGGACCTAAAACTCCACGACAAATATCGTCTTGCTCTGGTGGTCGAGAAGGACTACATCAGGCTTATTAGCTTGTACGAGCCTGAGAGTGAGGAACGAATAGTTACAATAAATTCAGCACTTCTCGTTTCCCACAGCAGATTCGATATCCCAAGGAGCGTAGGGCAACACCGGTGTCTCGTCAATACC